>JANHFX010000639.1:0-20946 GCA_027560015.1 Chloroceryle amazona | reverse complement strand
ACAACCCGGATTCCTAGCAAGCCGTGAGCAGCTAGAGGTCGGCACTAATTATTGCTAAACTTCTGCAGACTCACAGCCCAAACAAACAAAAAACAAAAAACAAAAAACAAAAAAAAAAAAAAAACACAAACAAAAAAACACAAACAAACAAAAACAAAAACAAACAAACAAACAAACAAACAAACAAAAAAAACAAAACCAAAAAACAAACCCACAAACCACCACACACACAAAAAAACCCTGAGCCCAGACATTACCACAGCCTAATTGGGAAAGTTCTAGTAGATTGGGGGGTGGGGGGGGTGTAATAGAAAGAAACAAGTGATTGTGTATTTTTAGAAATATTTTCATGCTACCCCTAATATTCCTACAACTAGCAGACTTCTTTCACATTCTGTGATCTTCCCACACAGGAAACACTGAAGACTCAAGAAGATCCTCTACTATAAAGCGAGTTCATGAAGATAGCTTAAGACAAAAGAAGTGTGCTGACAGAATAATGGCTAGTCTGTAGTCTGAAGAGTTGTTACCATACATGGAACCAGATCAGGGGGAGAGGGTTGTAATTTAGGTTCAAAATGGACAGTGCCATGAAGGAAAGAGTTCTACAGGTTTAATTCTCATTAATACCATACACATTCCTCTCCAAAAGTGCATTAGTAACCTGTCCACTGTGTCACCTATGACCCTCTACTTGTGAACGTGTCTCATCTTTTACCAAGAGCTGCTGTTGTCTTGACACCAAAGAGTTCTGTGTTTTTTCCCTATTTCTATTATTTCTACTAAACACCTCACCTTACCCTAATATTTCTTCCTTCTTCACTCACCTGCATGTCTTTCCCCTCAGACAGGATAAAACATTTGGAATAGCCTGTCAGCAATTTTCCAAGTAATTTTCTTCTTACATTTTTTTTATCTCATTCCTCATGATCATTAATAATAGTATCTTCTTCTAAACTTTGTTTAGATCTTCTGTCTAAACTTTGGTCCAGGCCAAGTGTTTAAAATCTTTAGAGCCAGGACTCAATCTTTGTGAGAGTTCAATAATAAACAGTTGTATTCTAAATGAAAATGCAATGTCTATGGGTTAGTGTTATTAGCATAAATGTTATTTTATATTAATAGCCTTTTTTTCTATCAAGGATTAAAAGGAGAATATAGGAGTCTGTATCAATTTCAAATGTTGTAAAATTTCCAGATGTAAATGTTATAGCTTGTATATGTTTCTAATGGTAACATGCTTTTGTCTTTTGTTTGCTCTGTTCCCTAAAAAAAATATTGTTTCAACTTTTTATAACTCTCCTTCCTGTTATTTTGTGTCTGTCTTTTATATACACTGACCCACAACTTGCTTAAAATCCTCTTTCTCCATCTCACCTGATGGGACATATCCATTTCTTCCACTAGCTGCTCCACTTTTTCTTCTGTAAAAGTAAGGACATTTTGAAAGTTAAACTCTTTCTTTTTATTTTTCAAATTAAAAAAAAAAAATATCTTTAAACACATTCACCTTTACACATTGTTCAGTCCTACAAGTACTACCATAGGAGCACAATATCGCTCTACCTGATCAAGCATGTGATACATGGTGCCCTCTGCTTCTGCCCAGGCAGTTTGGTAGATTATAAACTAAGACATTTACAGATTAAGGGCAAAGTGACATTTTTGTTGAAATAAAATATCAAAGGTTGAATGCTCCAGATTCCTTAGGTTAATTTCAATGAGAACTGGTCTAAACAGAGATTCAGTCTTGCTAATGCTGAATGCAGTACTTGGTTGGTAACCGAGAGAAGTCTTGCCAACTTACCCAAGTCTGACTAAATTTCCAGAAGTCAGTTTTGAGTATATTTTAAACATAAAGGGGGGAAGTTGGAGCAGCCAAGGTACTTAGATTGTTTGGGAAACTGAGCTGATTCATACTAAATATTTATCAACTAGATGAAAACCAAGAACACTTGGGCAGTAGCACTTTCATCTTTCTGGTCAAGGTATAGACACATCTTTTTGTCTTGTTCACCCAGTGTATTGAGAATTCTTAATTCCTGACAGTTCAACAGAAGTTATAGCTAGGTACTCACCCCCATTCTTTTCCTTTTTACTTTTTGTCTTCTGCAAGTATTTGCTGTGTTCAAATCAAAGCCCAGAAAACATCTTCTGAAGACTGTGACTCTTTCTCAAGTTTCAAAAAATAGTACTTTTTCCTTTTTTGAAAAAAAAATATTTTCTTTTCCCCTTTCCTGACACCTGTACCCTATAAACCGTGAAATTCACTAGTGGGAAGTCTAGTGGATTCCTCACAGCCTACAAAGTGTTCAGGTCAGCTGTGGACTTACTCTTAGAAAGACCTTTTTTTACATGAAGTAAGGGCTCAGGAATAAAGAGAATGTGTTTTAATGTCTGTTATTTTTGTAAGGACACCATATTAAATTAAAGTCATTCTAAGGCTGACCATAGATATGCACACAATGTGGAACTGAAGAAAACAAGGTGCTTTAGTTCTCTCCCAGGCCTGTGCTCTACCAGGTGGTCTGGATACTGACTACATACAGCCTGTCCGACCTGCTCATCCTCTCTGTCCTACCATTCACCTTTCCTTCTCCTAATCAGCAACCAGGTTGTGCCATTTCATTTTATTCCTACACTTTTCACCTTGCCTTTAGGTCAGTGCTGGATGCTTTATAAGCTCTTTTTTTTTAAAAAAAAAAAAGTGCAAAGGAAAGAGCAGTATCAGGCTCAGAACCAGTTTTCACTTCTCAGGTGCAGTTCTGTCTGCTTTCCACATCCAGTAATTCAGTAATTGCTTCAGAAGAACTCAGCGCATTAGTGTGACTATAAGTGGGAAATTTACCCCTCCTAGCCATAAGTAATTTTAATAACATTTTGCATAGCAGAGAGTCTCAACATACTTTCTATTCTCCTAATCTCACAAATACAAAAATTGAGTTATCAGAAGGTTAAATCTGCCATTAGACCAGTCAGTCAGTGGGCCTGGAAATGTTTTTTGACTTCCAGGCCTTTGATTGCATGCTTTCTTTGGTGCTTTAAAGAATGTCATCTCTGTTGATTACCCAGCACATATTATTTGTGTCAAGATGAATCACATCTCTGTACACACAGTGTTAAACAGTAATTCAACTCTTACATTTATTTATTATATCGATTTTTAAAGTGCCTGGTGGCCTAGCATCCATATTGATTTACCAGCAACCACTCTCAACACACAAAGTTGATAGTTCTGTCATACATTTACTGTACTCTATAAACAGATTTCATTTTAATCTTGGTGAAGACTGGCTTGAAATAGATTATTTTATAAAAATCTTGACAGGTCACAAATTTCTCTAAGATGGATACTGCTTGGAATGTTGTTGAAATGGTAAAAACCCTCCTCTTGCTCAAGTTGCTTGACGGAATAATAGGTTATAGCTTTTTCAATTGTATTTTGAAAGCTACGATAGCAGAGTAAAAGCCTCAATGCTCAGTGTGGGTTTATGGCTTAATTTTCTAGTAGGCTACCAGTTAGGGACACTCATTTGACAGATTCCATGTGATAACTTAGGTCCTGACTAACTCCTCTAGTTTTTCCAACATGGGAGTGGTGCGGCGTGTAATGTAATGTGACAACAGGTGTGACTAGATGTGACACAGCTTGGTGGTTTTCAGATCTTTCAGCTTTTCAGGGTTTCACCTGGAAACCTCAGAAGCTTCTAGCGGAAATCTGGACATCTGCGCATCCTGTTACCTCCAAGGCCCCTTCAGATGAACACAAAGGTGTCTTCCCTCTGTGCTGTCCATGTGAGTCCATGAACTATAGGCTGAACTGCCGTGAGTAGTTAACCAGTTACATGTCCTTCAGGAAACCTAAGGAAACTAGGCAAAACACTTAAACATGCATGCTAATTAAGAGACAAAACCTGACAAAACCTGCTGAAGTCATTAGGACCAAATATATGCTTATGCTTAAGCAGGTGCTAAATCAAAATGAGCAGCTTAACAAGGAATTCTGCAATTTCTCCATGCTGGTGGGGCTAAACTGTATATTTCTTTGGGGCTATTTATAAAATATTATAGCCACTGGGTATAAAGAAAGAAGATAAAATCTTTGTACTAATTACACTACTGAAAAGTACCAGTTAAATAAAGTGGCAGAAAATCATAATTAAGGCCAGCGTCTGCATTCATTTTAATAGACATATCTTAATTTTAAGATATGAAGAGTAATTACAAGTTGACCCTTGCATAAACTTGAAGTGTACACATCCCCAATGTTACCATATGCCACCATATGTTACCATATCCTGGTGTTTTTCTCAAGGTCAACAAATAAACACGCTCTGTAAGTGTCTAAAGAGAGTCAACTCACACAGATTTAGGATGCCTTACATGCAAGAATAAATTCACCTGCAGCAATATAAGAGGAGCTGAATGTTTTTTGTATCTTTTAGAAATTCAGGCTTTTATAACATTTCATCAACTGATCAAGCATCCACCTATGAAGAAAAATTATAAACCTCATCACTTTTAAACACCGTCTGTGAACAATGACAATATCAAATGTGCTTTTAAATGTTATACATCCTGTAAAAGAGGCCTAGAATACTTCTTGCTATTTTTAAGGTACTAGCAGAATGCCATTCTGTATTCTCTAGTGAAATCTCTAATCAATTTAATAGCATAAAAAGTGTGGAGGGGAGTTAGCTGAACTAAATTAATACAATTAAAAGATGTGTACTGAATTTTCATGAGAGACTGAGAGTCTGGTTATCACATATAAATGACTGACAATTCACATTCAACCTGAATCAATAATAAAGGAGAAGGAAAGGCAAAGAAGGGTGACAAAGAGGGACAAGAGGAGGGAAAGAGCAGGAATTTGTTGTGATTCTGTGTCAGTGAGAGAAGAAATTACTAAACTGGCTTCAGTGTCTTCCTCACAAAAACACCATTCCCAGCAACTTTCTTGGTAGTTTCAAAAATCATAGAATAGAATCATAGAATGGTTTGGGTTGCAAGGGACCTCTAAAGGTCATATAGTCCAACCCCCCCTGCAGTGATCAGGGACATCTTTAACTAGATCAGATTGCTCCAGAGCCCTGTCCAACTTGACTTGAATGTTTCCAGAGATGGGGCATCTACCGCTTCTCTGGGCAACTTGTGCCAGTGTTTCTCCACCCTCACTGTAAAAAATGTCGTCTTTATATCTACTCTAAATCTCCCCTTAGTTTAAAGCCATTACCCCCTGTCCTGTTACAACAGGCCCTCCTAAAAAGACTGTCCCATCTTTCTTAATAGGCCCCCTTTAAGAACACAAAGGCTGCAATAGTGTCTTCCCAGAGCTTTCTCTTCTCCAGGCTGAAGAAACACAAAGATGAGAACGAAAAAAAACATAGAAATTATGCAGAAATTTTGCTGCTTTCTCTTGCTTATACCCAGTTCCTTTACATCAAATTGACAGACAACCAGGAGCAATGCTGGGGCACTAACTTTTGGTGCCGTGTGTGCATCTTTTCTCTAATCCTTACTTGCATCCTTGTTTATAGCCTTTTTCCTCCAGAATTAAGGTTAATGTGACTGAACTTTGTGTCTAACCACCTTTAATATCTTGAGGAGGAGTGACTTTAGGACTTCACTAGGAATTTAAATCCAAAAGATAGTTTGAAATTCTGTAAATGGGAATTACTGAACAAATGGAAAGAATCACTATTGTTTCTCACTGAAAGAAAGGATAGTTAAGCTAAGTTTTTATCCATTGTCTTGCTGTCTATCAAGGAGCTTGTTTTGGTTTTTATCTCTTCTTTTGCTACTTCTCAGCTGGGTAGAAGAGAGAGGTCCCTTCACATTTTAAAGGTGCATAACCCCAGTTTCTCTGGATTAAAATTGACTAGCATAACTTAGTTTAGTATCCCCTGCTCAAACTTTGCCTCCTTTTGCTTTCTTTTGATTCCCTTGCCTTGTTTCTCATGTAGTATTCTCATGCTTTGATCCTTTTCTGCTGGTAGAGTGGAAGCACTTAACTGCTTAATGAAGGATCTGCACTGCATCCAAGGAACAAGCAACAGCACCCCAAATTGAGTCCATGGCTCTGTAGTCACTTCCCTTCTCTGGAGCTCTTTCTTTTGTTCCATAATAGACATGTTTCTTGTCCATTGTGTGTCCCCCCCCCTTTTTTTTTTCTTTACTTCACTATCTTTTGCATTGTTTTTTCATTGTTTTTAGACAATTCTCGTGTCCTTGTGGTCTTCTCCTTCTCTTGTTGTACGCCAGCCTGGTTAAAATCAGTTACTCTGGAGGAACAGACCTTTGAGCAGCCTGTTCAGCTTCCACTGCCGTCACCAGGAAAATTATCACCGTTTACTTCATTAGGAGCCAAATGAAGTGAAACAAGCTATGTACATCTGCACGGTCACATAAGCTTGGATTAAAGTTCAGAGCTGAGCACTGCTCCCTTGCTGCCATCACCCCTCACCTAGTGACAGTGAAAGTTCCACCCACATCTTGGGGTGCTGCAACCAGCAGCGCCCTGGGGACCAGGAGCTATGGGGACCTCCCCCCAGGGCAGCAGAATATGACTTATTCCACCACCCCAGGCAAGAACTAGGGCTGAAACAGCATCCTGGGGAGGCTCAAACAGGGCCATCAAAGCCCATGAGCATCCCAGAGCCTGGCAGCACCCCCCTGGTTCCACCGTGTAGCAAAACCACCGGCTCTCAAGGGGCTACGGGAGAAGGAAATCTGACTTTCAGAGGAGTAGACTCATATTTCCATTCCAAATTTACAAGCTGTAGGTCACCATTTTCAGCTGCTTCTGAAAGTCCTACAGTTTTTATTGTTTTCAGTATTGTTTATCCTACAGATTTTATTTACTCCTGAGGCATCGAGTCTTAGGGTGTTGCCAAAAAAGTACAGTGGGCATAAGAGAGGAACAGCTCAGAAGAGCCTGATATTTAATCACAGGCTAGAAATATCTTCTACAGACTTCTCTGCAACTGTTGCTAAGCATGGGAAATGACCGAATTAGTCAGCTTCGTTTGTATTTTTGATAAGGGAGAGTTTGGAACATTAAATAACATTTCAAATTTAGGGATAATAAAGCTATGTATTCCAGCTGGAAATATAAAATGATAATACGATAAATACAATATAATAAAATGATAGCGAATATACCCAAGGTAAAAGGCCAAACTTCGTCAAAGTCCCTGTCTTCCCTCGCAGAGGGATGTAGAGCTCAACAACCACAGCCGCACAGAGACTGCAGGGGAGGAGAATTGCTACCCTGGCTCCTGACAGTTTGGACAACAAGCAGTAACCACCCAGGATGGTAATCAAGGAGAAAGGTTACAAGAGTTGCTACTAGAAGGACATCGTGTCTTAGTAGGAACTCCCAGTGCAAGTGGAATTCAGAGTTTCAGTTTCATCAAAATACCTTGAAAGAAAACTGGAAGCTTCACTGCAGCGTAAGCAAATACCTACTCTTAATCATTCCCAACCTTCTTCAGTTCTGTTCCTTTCTCATCTTCCCTTAAAATATTTTGGTTTGTGTAGCAGATTTTACTCTCCATCCTTTTACACTTCAAGATGTGACAACGTTTCTGGTTGGTTTGAATCTGCAAAGCTTTTAACAAGTGAAAAGGAAAGAATATTCATTCGGGCTTCCACCTCATTCTCTCAAAAGCACCAGAGATGCAGAGTAATGCCTCTAGTTCTTTCTCACACACTGGAATTTTGCAATTCTACGTCAGCTGGGCCTCCTTGCCCACAATCCCTAAAGGCTGAGATTCACCCAGAGTACAGCAGAAAAATCTTTGCAAGCTGGTCGCAACTGCAACATTTTGTTTTACTGGGATCCGTGTGTCTTCTGCCTCAATGTTACTCTGAAATTTACTTTGGTTGTTTGTGTTGTTTTGTTTTTTTTTGGGGGGGGGGGAATTTTTTGGTTGGTTGGTTGTTTTTGTTGTTGTTGTTTGTAGTTTTTTTGTGTTTTGGTTCGGGCTTTTTTGTGTTTTTTTTTGTTTGTTTGTTTTCCCTTTTGTGGTTTTTGTTTATTGGTTTTTTTTTAGCTTAACTTTAGGTTTCTAAATGAGCAGCATATTTGGTTAGGAGATATTTTCCCTGCTATTCGTTACAATTGGCTGTGCTTCGAGTATGTCAGGAGCTTAGTCAGCTGTTAGTGCAACCGAGACTTGTTTTTCTTCTTTTTATCCCTTTCATTCAGTGGAAAGTTTCCTGCTGCTCTCCCTACTGATATTTGATAGCCTGTCTCCAACTGATGTGCGTCTTTAACTTTTAAAGAACAGCATGTCCACTAGCTCTGTTAATTATCACTCATTTCAGGGCTTTTTGTTTGTTGGTTTGTTGTTTTTTTTTCCATTGTAAGATTATTTTGGAGGCCTTAATACTCAGGGGAATTATTTTTTTTTCTAATCCAACTACCTCTTCTGTAATAATAGGAAAAAAAAAATCACTTTTTCATGCTTTGCAACTACGTGTTTGCTTAATCTACAGAATTAAAGGAATGCTTAGAGTAAGCAAAGCAGCCAGTCAGCAGTTTTTCTGCATGTCTGTTACAAGTAATATTGTAATGCAAAAAAAAAGTAGGGAACTTGAGCAATGGGGTTTTTTTGACTTTCTCTTGAAGTAATTTACATTCTAATATGTTCTCCTGATCATGATTTTTCCACCTCTTTTTTTAGCAGAAATAATCTTTCTGGCATCAACAACAGCTACCTACACTGGAGAGAAAGAGTGGGAAGCTATTGCTATGCAGTTATTGATCATGTAATCAAATGTATCTCTAAAAGCCATTTTAAAAGCTGTCCACTGGTCTTTTTGTGATGAGTAAATGACAGAAACATTTCCAAAACCAGTGTATTGACCACTGAACTCCCTGCTTTACAAGTATTTGTTTCCCACTGCCTTTGGGAAGCTTAAAGTGGTAGAAAATCACAGATATACAAAAGCAGCAATACTAAAGGAATATTTGAAGAGTAGATGTAAACCGATCCTACAGTTGCATGGATGCCCAGAATTGTATCTTTTTAAAAACACCTGCCATACCATTCATAGATCCTTAGCGGTGGACAAATGGAACTCATGAGATAGCTCTGCTGTGACAGTCACTTCTAGTTCAATAAATCACTGTCTGTCTTTGCTTTGCCAAGTTGCACAAAGTCATTGGCTCATGGTCAGCTTCTATGTACTCCCTGAAGTGTCCCCAAACCAGCTCTGCCACAGCCTCAGCCAGAACTGTCTAACAAGCCAATGCCTCATGTGGACCTGTGGTGAAGAAAGTAGAATAAACCCAGACATATGAACCTTCATAACTCATTAACCAAAAAAAAAAAAACCAAAACCAAAACCAAAAACAACAAAAAAAAAAAAAAAAAAAAAAAATCACCTTTAAAATCCCTTTGATGAATTCAATGTCACAATTTATTTGGAGTTCACTTTCTGACAGTCAGGGATTTACTTTTCCTCCACCAGGGAGGAAAACTCTTCCACCAAGAAATGGCCTCCTTAATAATGGGTGTACATGAAAGTACAGAAACCAAACCTCTGACAGAAAACATTTTTTCCTACAATAACATCTCCCTTCCTTACTCATTTATAAAGCAAACTCTTTAATTGTTTCCAGAAATACTCTCTGTTTCTGCTCTTCTTCGGTGTATTTCAACTTTTTCTTTGTGGTGTTTTTTTAGCATTCTTTCCTCTGTTCTAGCTGTTCCGAACTAATCCTCATAATTCTCTAGATACTTTCACTTAAAAAGTGAGGCTTCTCTCAGAAGGCAAAGCACACAAATAAGATGTTTTATCTAACCAAAATAGTCTGGCAAAATCTGAATCTCATATGGGAAGGATCACAGAGCATAACACAAATGCAAGAACAAAGCAGACTTTTGATGCAGTTGCTGGAAGTGTAAACAAGATCGGAAAAAAAGGATAGAAAATTAAATGTAATTAGTAGAGGGTTTGGGTTTTTTGAACACTACAAGGAACAACAATCCCTATTTGGGGGTGGGGGAAGGAAATTACAAGAAAACTGCATGATAGAGAACCTTAAGTACAAAGTTCAAAAGTAGTTGAAACAGCCACAGAAGTAGCTGTAGAGATACACTTCTTATGTCTTTGACCCAATTTTACAAAAAAAAAAGTTCATTCCAGTTTTCTGTGAGCTGTTCCCATGTGGACACAAGGTGAGCAAAAGCAGTACAGATATTTAAAAAATAAGCTGTTTCTGTAGACATAGACTATGGAAACATTTTCCAAAAACTAATCATGACTTTTATGTCTCTTATCAGCAAAACATGGAATTCACTGCAATAATTTTTTTTCTCCAATGAATTTAGAATGAAGAAAAGTATTTTTTTATCTGAGGTAGGTGTATGGAAAATAGTGCTTTGGGCAGTTTAGGTAAATTTTATGGCTGAATAATTTGATGGCTGATAATAACTGCAGTTACTGCATATACCAAGTTAAGGATAATTAAGATAAAGGTAATTAAATCTTATTCTTGTAGGGTATAAACTAAATCGGGAAAAGTCAGGAGGGAATTTTTTTCTTCCAAACTTATTTATTATTGCACTCTGTATATTTTCAGGGAATGTTAGAATATGTTCACCTCTTTTTTTGAAGCCTTGTTTTCTTGGGTACTGCTGAGAACAGAAGAGCGGATCACGGATATCATCTAGCATCACATTATTTTTTAGTGTCCTTGGTGGAAACCCACAATTTCTGCAAACACACCAGCAGAAATTCATAGTAAGAGCAATATATTGCATTGTGTATATATCCAAACATATATTAAAACATGAATGTAGCCATCTTTAGTACTTTTTAATTTCTTAGCTTGGTGCTCTGGAGGAGTTAGAACCTATTTCTCCATTGAGAATTCACAACACATGCTGCTGCATGTTGGCGTGGAGATCTGAGGGGAAGAGGAAGTTCTGCCACTGAGCCTTTTTGCTCCCTTAATGAGCTCCCCAGCCCTTCATTGACTGATGAGGAAATCCAGGTCCTCAGAGGGCTCTGCATAACTCTCAGAGTTTGGGGGTTTTTTTGTATGCAAGCCCAGCTGCATATCAACTGGTGCCGCATGTGCTGAACACACGTAGACAAGCTTTTAGTTTCTATAGCTCTATTTTTGTAATTGCACCCCAATAGGACATTATTCTGTTTTTATAAACTTGCCTGTCATACAAATGTGATAGGCTTATCAAAAAGACAAAAGGAATCCTAGGATGTATCGGGCAAGATAGTCCCAGCAGGGACCACCTACACATAGAGAGGTACATGAGATACAGAAGTAGGGGGTTTATAATACAAAGCACTGTTGAGGCCTCATCTGGAGCACCATATACAATTTTGGTCCCATATATGAAAGATGAAAATAGTTATGAAAGACGAAATAGGTATAAATAAAGGACAACAACATAATTAGGTAAATGGAGGCCCCCATTTTCTGATAAGAGAAGCCTGGAGCTTGGCTAGTTCCATCTAGGACAAGAAAAGCTGTGTGTGGACAGAACCACCTATCACTAAAGTTTCTGGACAGATGTATCCTAAAGGGAAAACGACCATTTAGGCTAAAACCCAATGTTGGTGTGCATAAAATAGGTATACACTGATATTGGAGCTCTAGCTGGAAATTTCTAATCATACAGGAAAGTTCTGAAACAGCCTTCATTTAAGTAACAGCAACAAGAATTATCTTTTATATATAAAAAAGACAATACCAAAACTAACAAGCATATCACAAGAAACTTGAAAACTCTCTCTTCGTTGATACTGAATCACAAATAGTGGACTTCTTAATGCTGGGCACCATATTATCTCTAATAAATACCAGACATTCCCACACATTTATTCTCATGAGAGGGGGAAGTGGAGAACAAGTGAATTTAACTGTACTCTACATTCAGCATCCTACTGTTTTCTTTTGCAGCCATTTAGAGTAAGAAGGGTTATGCTTCTCTGCATAACCCAGTCTACATCCAGCCCACAGCTAGTTAAGAGTTTTGATACTTCTCTGTATCTGACCGCTTGGTCATCTGATGTGGCTAAACCAGAATTATTCTTTTTCCAGATTACTTTTCAGCTGCATTAACTTGAACTACTGATTTTGTTCATCACTATTTAGGTACTGACAGTTAATAAAGCTGTGTGCAAGGATTGCATTTTACCACATAACAAAGTACTTTTCAATGACTGTGAAAAGAAACGTAAAAAAAGCCACCAAGAAGAGAGAAGGAAATGGTGACGCGTATCTGGTTTATGAGCTGAAGGTTCCCTTTCCTCTGGGATCCATTCAGGATCGCTGGTAGATTTGAAATATAACTTCTGTAACAGTGTGCTCTTATAACAAAGCCTCAGTTTGAGACTGGAAAAGATCATAGCTGCAGGGGTTGCATATCAAAGACCAAATTGTTGCTTTTTCGCTTCACACAGATAACAAAAAGCCTCCATAAACACAAATTTATATGCTTATCTAACAGTCACCAATGAGCAACAAAACTTAGAAGATATGGATTACAAAGGACAGGCAAATATTTAAAATGACAGGGGGAGTCATCATCCTTTCCACACTTTTCTCTTAGTTCCCCTTGCTTGGCAACATCACTCACAAAGAGATTTTTGCCTCAGCCTTTTAGTTCTCAGCCTTGCTCCAGTCTAAGGCACCGAGCTAAGAATACGTGGCTAGGAAGAATATCAGAGGACAAGGCAGTCACACAGATCATGTGTGTTCACCTCAAATGCTTAATAACACAGTGCATTACAATTACTGCCCCTGGAGAATAAGCAGTACACCCCTAGCAGAGTTTTCCACTAGCCACTGGCTCTGATTGAGTAGTCTGACCACACCAACTACCAACCCTGTTATCAATGGCTACATTTAATTCCGACAGGCAACCTGCAGGTGATCATCTGCAGTGATAATTCACATGTTGTCTTATTTCTGTGGCACATAAAAACCAAACCCAAGGTCTACATGCACGTCTTTATAATGGAAGACCTTATGTGGCAGATATCAGAAGAAAAAGGTTTCAAATGTTATCCAAGACAGTTCATGCTTTTGTAAACTTGAAGATCAATGCTATCATGCTGCTTCCCTACATATGTGAACAATCACAAGGTTAAAATAATATCAGGTCTGTCTTAATTTCCAAACAATCCTCCAAAATGATTAAGTGAAGGCTGATTAAGTGATTAATCTGTTGATTTAAAGCACTGAAACTTATAGAGTTGGAGATTATCTCTGGCAGAAGGGGAAAAAAAAAATCACTGGAAAGGAAGACCATGGATAAAATACGATACTTGAGGTGATAGCCATTAACTCTTTAGATTCAGAAGCTGTGTGAGAATTAGGCCTTAAAAAAACAACCAACCAAACAAAAACCCCCAAAAGCCACATCATCAAGGCCCCTTTTTCACACAGATCACAGCTTTGCAACAAATTCTTCAGTCAGTTAACCTTTGCAAAATGATGTGGAGGCTTGTCTTGGCAAATCAGTTATATCAATCATGCTTGCTTTCCTTTGGTCGAGGGTTCAGGAGTCACGGCAATAAAAATCAGGAAACCACATAGGTTTTCATACTATTGAAAGACATTTGTAAGATATCTCAAGACTGGGGATGTAAAATTATGACAGAAAATAAGGAAACACATCTAAAAATGAGGTCAGATGTACTGGAAGATTCTTATTTCTCCTTGACTCTTTTAGACTGTTAAAATTAGTCAAGGCAGGTCCGCTCTTAGTCTTTACATTCATAAACAGCAAGATAGCAGAGATCTTTCTTATTCCAAGAGCCTAAACTGTAGGATACAGCTTTTATAGGATGGCACATACTTGGGTACATGAAAACTCTTCTTAGCTACTGTAGAGGGGAGTTTTATGTTACTCCTTAAAGTCACCATAGTGTGTCCCCTTATTTTGTGTTATACATGAATTTATTTCTAATTTTAACAGAATTTTCCCAGCTGCCAAATGGTCTGGTACAAGCTAGCAGCCTACTTACCTTAACTTCCAACTTTTAACAGCACACCCTCAGGGAACTGAACACACCAACACAGTTTGACCAGGTCCAATTGCTCTCACCCGTCTGTATTCACCTTCCTCCATATTTTTCCTTTGCAATCCCTTCCATTTCTCCCCTCTCTATCTTTCAACACCCAGGGTGAACATGAATGTGGCACATTCATGTTCACCACATTTTGGGAAAATAGGTAATCAAGAAGAAAATTCTAAATTGTGGCTTCTGTAGTTTCTGCCCCCCGTGCAAGAAGCTGGGCATAAGTTCAGGTCCTTTGCCCTTGCTCCTTAGTCCTTGCCTGAGAGCTCTGGTGGGAAGGCTGCACCCAGCTTTGCAGGTCACAGCCTCCCCTTGCTGCCTTGTCTTGACTTTCAACCTGCTTCATTACTATAGATCTGATTGCTAATTACCAGGCTGTTAACTGAACCCACTCAGCTCTTGTTGGGGTGCTGTGGGATGACACTAGTGGGGGATGTCATTGCCCCTACCTGATGTCACCTTTAGCTCCTGGCTTGCCTATTTAAGGTCCATATTTAACTTTCATGCACTGGAAGATGCTCAGTCATTTTTCAGACTTATTATGTATAATTAAGCAATGTATTTAGCATATAGTTCTCAAGTTGTGCTGTTCATAATAATCTTTGCTATTAAAATCAAAGCAGTACCTCCCTCAGCTGCTATCAAGACGGTCCAAGGTGATGATCATAATTCTCTTGTACATAAAAGCAAAGAAAGGCAGAACAAGACTGATGAACGAGAGTTTCTGTACTTTGAAGACACTGTCCTCATATTTCAAAAGCCCTATAAATTGCTGTTAACAGGGTCAGATGCAGCATTGAACACAACGCTGCCAGGAATGAATTAAGATAGTACTGAAAGAACAAGCACAAATGGCAGGGTTCTACTTTAGTTAGCCAGGTTTTACTCTACAGGAATTTTTACTTAAGAAGTAAGGTGGTAAGTAGTGATTTTATAAAGAGTTTGTTTCAATGATTAATAATCAAGAGAGTGAGCTAGATTAATTCCAGTTGGATAATAATGAGTCAGTACTAGGACTAACCATTTTCTTTCCTTTCCACTGTACATAATTCAGTTATATGAATCCATGGCTATATATAAATTAGGATTTTATAATTATTTTTTTTAAGTGCTTTGTGGGGCTTCAATTATCCTGTAGGTCTGGAACTTTTATGGTTTCTCTGTGAATGGATACTTTCTTCTGACCTCAGGTAGGACTCAGGAATGCATTCAGGAATCATGACATGACTGAAAACCAGATTTGCTTTGTTAGAAGGAAGTTATCTTGATTGTTCCAATGACCCATCGGCCATGAATAAGAAGACTCTTTTCTACTTTAGACTTCTGTGCAGCTTCTTATACAGGTAAAGATTTTATTACCAGAACTCACCAGTGCAGAGCCTCAAATCCTGCAACAGCAGCGATGGCCTCTTGCTACACCAAATAATAAACATTCTCAGTAGAAAACACAAAATTAAATTTGGACTTCTGGTTAGTCCTTCCTGCCCACACCCCTTCCCTGAGAGCTGTGGATAAGAAGACTTTTTTTTCTATTTGTTCACCTTTTTCCCCCCACCACTGTGCATCTGGAGGGAGTTTTTCTAACCTAGCTTGTGAAATGCTTCATCTCTTAGCAATCACAGTTGCCCTGACTTTATTCCCATGATGTGCCATGACCGCTTTTTTTAAACCAATCTTTACTGACATTTTCTGCAGTAGCACATACCTTTTACCACAAATTGAAGGGTAGTGGAAAAGGGAACTATAAGGATATTACTTCTGGTTTATAGTTTAAGCTTCCAACTTTTGCCAACCTGACCTAGGAGCCTAGCTTTTCTGTTTCCTATGTACTCAGGGAGGAGACGGAATTCAGATCATGAGCCTTTTCAGTCTCCTTTTGTTTGGCATGAGAGTTCTTAAAGTGAACCAGTCTGTAGCAGATGTTTTGACAGCAAGCAAGTCTCACTGTATAGATAGAAGCCTGCATTCCACTTTTGTAAGAAGCTGAACGTAAGGCATTTCATGCTGCTGAAAAACAAAACTCACTGGTTGGCTTCATTAATGTGCTTTTATTGTTTATACAGTAAAAAAAATCCAATGCTTAGTAACTCACATCATCATGTCTATTCCAAATGGAACACAAGAACCAAAGTCATCACATGGTTATTAAGAGCTGTATTCACTCCATGTTTTAGAATACAAAGATTTATTGTTTTGATTATAATCCAATTTAATCTCCTTAATGCACCAGGAAATAACTTGCATATCTTGGGAAGGATCTTGAAGACTACTCTACAGATAGCTCACACAGAGTTACTATACTTAAAAAGTCTCCTCTGAGACACAGATTGAGTACGTATGACTCTTGCTGCCTGGGCCATAGCTGCTGACAAAACACACCACAAGGACCACAGCTTTAATAAGAATTAACCTACTTCAGAATTTCAGGGTCATCATCTTTGATCCTGACAGCAATTTCAACATGGAAATATTAATGAACAGGTATATTTTATATGTTTGAGATGAGACCTGAATAAATGAGGTATTCATTACACATACAGGCAAAAAGGAAAATACCAACAACATTAAGCAGAAATAAAAACAAACAAACAGAAAACCCAGCAGCAAATATAGCTGTTTTAATAACTGCGTAAGTCTGGCAGATATTACAACCACAGTTAAATTTGTCTCAACCCTTAAAGGAAGAAGGGTGGAAATGCTGAAAGTGTCACTGAAGGAGTAATTATCTTCTAACAATACAGATATTGCTGCTGACAATTACTTTTAATTAATTAACTACGTGTTGACTAATTAAGGGTTAGTCTCAGTGTTGAAACCACAGCACTCTGAATAGCTCTTCTTATTGTACTGCTTGTAACTAAATATCTTTGCTAGAGGCTGTGCACACAGGATTCTGCTGCAATCTCTGTGAACTGATAGCCCAATTATGCCATTGACACTCATTGCTCATAAAACGCACAAAGTCATATGCAGTGTTATTTCCCTCCCTGTAAGAAAGATAAACGATATCCAATTAGTAGCTGAGAACATGACATCAGATCCAGTTGTTTGCTTCTCCCCCACAGGTAATTGTGTACACTCCCATCTTTGTGAATATTTATTTTATTCCATTTCTTTTAAGTCTATATGGAAATTGAGACATTCATACAGAAATAACAACATAAACCAGAATATTTTGATGCTTCTCTTCTTACAAACTGCTTGATATGGACTAAATCCCAAACTGCTGAAGTCAACGGAAGATTTACTTGCATAGACTGTTGGAAAGATGTCACATCCAAAAGGATGTGAAGTGCTGAGGTCTCAATTCCAAAGGAAAATTTTCATCTGATATCCATGAAACAAAAGTACATTAACATTTCAGAAATATAATTTTAGGACTAACACATATTGGGCCTTATTTTTACTTCCTTAATGTACTCTTTGAGAGTATTTCTTGGCTTTTGTTTTTCCTCAAAAGCCAAACAGTCTTTATGCAATTCAGATCTCCATTGGAATAATATTTTACACTATCATTGGAATTAAAGTTTTTATTGGATAAGCTTTTTTAATACATATTATAGGATATTAGCACATTTATCCGGATCTCTTTATCACCAGTACAGTATTTGAATTTCCTGACAAGATTTAACCTCAAAAACTAACTCCCAGAAACCATCTACAAATAAGTTCTTTATTCTGTTTCTATGGAATATAAAAAATAGATTTTATTATCATCGGTCACCAATGTCACCTCAATTATTTCCATTAGCCTGGGAATGACTTTGACTAGATACAGTACAAAAATAAACCACGTGTGTATACCACTACTCATAGACTCATAGTTTTAATTCCATCAGACAAATCAGTTACTATGACAATCTGATTTTTACCTAACAGTTACAGCATCAGGACTAAAAATTATTATTGAGAGATGCAGCTTTAGGCAAAGCAGGATAAATAAAATCATCAGAATGGAGCCCATAAGATCCTCCTCAGGTAACTGAGAGTCAAAACTGAGCGTCTCTCAAAAGAGAGCTATCCCCTGGACATCCAGCCTCATAAGCTGGGACACAGGGAGGGAAAACAGGATGAGGTTATCACAACTAATGAGGAGGTGGTCAGGGACCTTCTACGCCACTTGGATGCACACAAATCTATGTGACCAGATTAGTTACACCCAAGGGTGCTGAAAGAGCTGGCAAATATGCTCGCCAATTCTGTAATTGCTGTATTATTATTATGCTGTAATTCATAATTCCAAAGAAAGAGAGTTGTTTATTAGGCACCACTGGTAAAGCCTCCCTGGAACTCTTACTTCCTGTTAGAGATACTACACTAAGAAGAAACATGGTCTGTTCAGAGAATCTTCATAAAAAGTGTTCAGAGGCATGAAAAGACCCACAAAGAATGAATGGAAAATTAAAGTTACTTCTTTCAAACAAGTCAATTAAAAACCCCCAAACAAACAGATGGTAAATCTGTAAAAAAATATCCATACAAAAATTTTCACAAATAAAGGGAACGATTCTTCTATCTCATAACAGATAGGAGCCTGCAAACTAAATCAGTTTATAACTTGAAAATGAGACAAATTTTCCCAAAGCAGGTAGTTAAGCTGTGAATCCTACTGGCCCAGATGCTATAATTAAAAAAACAAAGATACCTAAAAGACTATGTACTAGTTTTTACCAGTGTAATCCAGCAAGAGTCTTCTAGTATTTCTAAATGGATCATCTGTTCTCTAGGTTCACTGCATAAGACAAGAACAGATATGCATTTCATCAGGACCCCCCCCCCCCAAGTTTTAACGTCAGAAAATTCTTTCTTAAAAGTTTGAAAATAAGCAGCATTGAGGTGGATTGTCTGGGAAAATTAGAGAGGTCTTTAGGAGTCAGGAGTGCTATAGGTTTACAAGAACCTGCCTCAAAGCGTTTGTCATAAATGTTTGCTTCCCTTTCAGGAAGTATCTGGTACAATAATGCCTGAATTGCTTAAGGACTGCTCCAAACTACAGCAATTGTACGTAACAAGGCAGTGCATTTGTCCAGTTTTTGACTGTATTAACTGGCCATTAGTCAGGCAAATTGACCAGTCTTCGGTGAACAATAAAAAACTCCAGAGTTTTGTTTGGTTCATTCAGTAACTAAAGAGAGGTTCAGGAAGATGCTGGTATTACAAACATATTTGTTAGAGACACCTCCCCATCTCTAAAGAGACAGAATTAATCTACATTTGTGTCCCTTAGTTTATAATGTACAAGGCAGTTTAAATCTTCTGTTCAATGGGCTAAAAATTCCTATTCCAAATTAAAGGAATTTTTTTTTCCAAGTATTCATATCCTTTGAAGCTGCCAAAAATTTCTACATCTCACAAGACATGCTGTAAAACTGCACTAACCACGCAGTTTCCTAATTGTAGCATTATAATTCAGCTAGCAAATGAAACAAAGAAGTGTGTGTTTTGCCTGAAAAAAACAAACCAGAACATATTACCAAGTTGACTCTTATGTTGGTTTTACTTGATTGCATTCAAGAACTTATCTTACACTCCCCCCATCTTGGGATATAAAGTGGTACACCACCAATCAATGAAGGCCAAACAATGCTGTATCCAACACGGGCAACAGAGAAGGTTGGTGTTTTTTTTAGTCCCATCTTCTGCTGAGTAGTCTTCTACTAACAGAGAAGCTAAGGCACGGGTATAGTGTAGTGGATCAGTGGCCCATGTTTAGGGCGAAACAGTGCTGAGGACCTTGCACCCACACCATATGCACTTCAGGGGAGCTGATTTCATACCAGCTTTAATTTGTTGCCACAGCCCAAAAGCACAACAGCTAGAATGTATTTGGCATATTGCTAGGTTCAGTCTTACCCAAACAAAATATTCAGTTCATATGCTCTGTAACTCCTCAATTACGTGAGCCAAAACAACACTTAAACCAGTGAGATTGAGAAATTCCATTCAAAAAGCATATTTCTGATCTAAACTAAAACCCTAATATTAGTAGCTTCTTTTCTGGATTAATTCCCCTCCTGAGTGTTTGCTATTGACTGCTATCCTGCCTTGGGAACCATCTCATTCCAGCACTCCCATCAAACAAGGATGGATGAAGAAGTAAAATGCATATAGCCTGTTTGCAAATTACTTGGATATGATGAATACTAGTGAACAGTATGAACTGTTCCCAAGATAACTTCAAAAGAAGCTAAAGAGACACTGTATTAGTAAGGGTAAATGCAGCTAGCTTGAGGGCAGATAGTGAAAGATCTCCTATACGTTCATCTGCTGTGCAACATGCTACTGTATTTCATTCATATGGTTTGTGTTTGCAGGATCACATTCCAACTCGTAACATTATTTCGTCTTTTGTAAGATTAGAAAGAAGGGGAAAAATAATCCAACCAGATCTACTATTTGGCTCAACATCTGGGGACTGCTTAATCAAAGCACAAGGGCTCTTTTATTTTCCTGTTCACAAGCACAGCAGGGCTACAACCCAGGTCCCACAGATTCTCAGGCAGATCCCGCTCATAGGCACACACCTGGTGACTCCCTGGCTCCTTTGGTTTGCCCCAGGCCTCCACAGCCCTCTTTCCTAGACAAAGAGCTTTTCAGGCATCAAAAAGTCAAAGCCCGGCTACAAGAACCATATCAAATCCTATTTCTGATAACTAAATTCCATTTAATCTAGTCATAATCCCTCAAATACAGCAAATGATTGTCTTTAAGAAAAAAAAAACAACCCCCACAAAACCAGACCAGACGGGTTTGGTTTAAAGGACTCTCCTACCGAGTGCCAGGAGATCCGCACGTTCCACACCTCCCCTTTAACAAGCCCGAAGCTGCATCAACTCCTTCCCTGGGGAAGGCCGGAGGCAGAGCGGGCCCGGAGACGTTTGC
>JANHFX010000637.1:36962-46997 GCA_027560015.1 Chloroceryle amazona | reverse complement strand
GCCCAGGGCAGGGGTGGAGTCCCCGTGACCCCTGGAGGGGTTTCCAAGCCCCCATGGAGCTGTGGTGCTGAGGGCCATGGGTCAGTGGTGCCCTGGCAGTGCTGGGTTAACAGTTGGCCTCAATCATCTGAAAGGTCTCTTCCAACTGAAGTGATTCTATGATTTTGTGATTCTTCTGGTACTAGTCTGTACTGGGGCCTCATTTTAGAGCAATGTTATTCCCAGAGAAGAGGGCAACGAGCTGTCACTCAGGACTATCATCCTGCTGACAAGCATCACGGCTTGCTGTGTGTCAGAACAGCATGGGAGCACACTTGTTTCCATCAGGAACTGCACTGGATCAGCATTTGATATCCTGTTTATGTTAAAACATTGGCATCCTTTTTTTACGGGGAAGCTGGGACAACCATTCAGCTGAGGTTTCTATGAAGTGTCACCAATTAAGTCACTTTTCAGTGGGACAATTGGTGATTCACCAGACCTGGAGGTTCCCAAGAGAAGTATCTCCAGTTTCCAAGCTGACCTCCTGGCTAGCAGATGTTGGCCGAAGCAGATGCTAGCCAAAGCATGGCACCTCTTCAACCATCTTGAGATAACTGCCTCCTGCTCACATATCTTTCCTTTGTCCTCACTGGCATGGCCAAGAAATAGCTGCCACTTTCTACCTCCCCAGTGTGTTTTTATGGAGAAGAGGACAAAGCGAGGCACAGACTGTTGCAATTACAGCAGCACCACTTAGCCACCATGGTAACACAACTGTTTGCTTCCCTGCTCCATAAATGAGAAGGGAAGGATCCTGACCCTGCAAAGCTCTCAGGGAGTTGTGCTGCTCAAGCCATGGGATAGCAAAGGACCAAATCTTGGCTAGAGGTATGGAGGAGAGCTTTAGTAGCCTCATAATCAGGGTCAAATGCATGCCCTTGTCATAGTCATCTCCTGGGACTGCTCCAGCATGCACAGGATGAGTCTGTGGGACATCCTTCTGCTACTGATTCCCCTTGGGGAGTGGTTTCTTCAGCTGTGCAGAGCTGATGTGGCTATCTCCAGCCCTGGCCCCTGAAGAAGATGATCTCCAGGGCTGCTCCAGCAGCCCTTTGCCCATTCCACGCAGATGAAAGCAAAGCACTTTGGCTCTAACCCACCAGCATCAGGCCGTGGGGCTCCCTCCTTGCCTGCATCTACGGCACAAGGGGGGAGCAGAGAGTGACAGCACACTCAAATTATGGCTCAAAACATTGCTATGAGGAAAAAGACAAAGAGCTTTGCAGCTTATCACTGCAATAACAGGCTGAGATCAGCCTTCATCCATGGGGTCTGATGGGCTCAGAATTGGTCCCATAGATCTGGAGGTCAAGGCCTGAAACAACAAAAAGGGTCCTCTTTTTCTTAAGGCCAGAAAACCACCTATTCCCCCAAGGCTGGAGAGACCTCCTTTAAAATAACATCCCTGCTAAAGGCTGCAGACCCATCCTAACAGAGGAGAAGTTTTACCTTTCTTACTCATGTTTGCCTACAGCCACAGAGCTCCAAAACTCCAGCCAGCTCAGTAATACTGGCTTGGCTCCTTAATCGTACATAAACCATTTAAATATACAACAAATAAACAGACACATTTTCTGTTCCTCCAGCAGGGCTTAGCACCTTTACAAAGGGATTTCTTTGATACTTGAGCAATAATAGATTGGCTTTCGTTTTGTTAAGACCTTACTTATATCAACATATCTGCTCAAGTACTACACTTCCTTTTATGAAACGCTGGAATTCTTTCATGTTGAAAATGCTTTTACAGCCAAGTCCTCAGTTGTGCTGGCATTTCTCGTGTCTTGAACTCCAAACTGGCTAACCGCAGTCTCAGAATTCCCAAAGGAAATAATGAAAATTCCTAAAATCCTTGGCAAGGAAACAGTTGAAATTTTAAATTGAGTTAATCGTTTTAGCGAAAATGCTTGTAATAAAATAAATATGGGGAGCTGGGGTGAGGAGGGGGGAAAATCTGCTTTAGAGATGAGCGTCAAAGGGAAAAAAAAAAGAGAAAGGGGGAGAAGATCTTCAAAAATGAAGCCTCCTCTGCTCCCTTACAGTATTTTGTGTTAGGTCGAGCTACAAACTCCTTCTGAGAGGAGGGATTTGTTGGGTCTCCTGGTGCTGTGGTGACAGCAATGCACTTGAGATTCCATTTAATGCTTCAAGATCACTCTGGTCCTAAAGGCTTGTCATGAATGATGCCAGGTGTCTTCAGTGGCTGCTAGGGGCAGCAGCCCAGTCTCTGAGATTGCACTTGTGTGACACCAAAATGATTTAATTAAACTTCTAACTCAACTAAACAACATAGATCCATGACAGGACTGGTTTGGTGTTGGGTTTTTTGTTTGTTTGTTTGTTTTGTTTTGATTTAATTAAAGCTTAAGGGCTCTAATTATAGCTGCTCAGAGATGCAGGAGAACCAAAAACACAATGTTTTTTTCCTCTTCCTTTCTTTTTAGTGAACAAAATGACTACAGGAACACTCAGTTACCAGATCTCAGCAAATAATTTCTGTTTGACAGGTTGTTTGTGGAGACTCATCACTGTATCTCTTCTCCCTACCCTGTGTAGGTGGGCCAGCCCAGTGCAAACATGAAAGAACAGCAGCAACAGCAACATCCAGGTGATAGAATGCCAAGAGAAGGACACAGTGACCAAGCTCTTCTGCTCCACACCGAGTAGTTGCTGTCTCACAGTTTTCCCTAGGTAAAAGATTTTCAAGGCACTGCTTTATTATTTGGTCTTTTGTAGCCAGCAGATACCTGACCAACCTGTGCTAAATGGAAGAGTCTTTCTTTCTGGATGCATCATTTGATACTTCCTGAAGCCCAGCCACCCATCTGCTAGGATATCTCCTCTGGTATCCAGATATTCCAGCTGTTATGCCACGTACTGCAGTTGTTCTCATCACCGCTTGTGACTCAGAAAAAGAGCGGCAGACAAATGTCCACCATCTCCAAGGGGTCTGTCAGTCTCTGCTGCACACCTACCACCACCTTATGAGGTCTGGCAGGCTAGCAAATTACAGGATAGTCATCTGCATGTAGCAATAACACCCCAGAGGCATGTTTCAGCCCATTCCTACTTGCACAGTGCTGTCATGTCCTGCAGGAGAGATCATAAAAGGCCATGTCACAGGAATACAATATTGACAGCACTTGGCTGAACCAAATGCTCACCTGGACTGCAACTGTGACTCAAACCATGAACAGTACTAGAGATGGAATATAGGAAATATTGCAATAATTACACATGGAACCAGCAACAGAGCAACTCTTCTGGAGTTCTGCTCTGCAATAGTTCTCAACAATTCCTCCAAAGAAGCACCCCTGTCCTTCCCCAGTGAAGCTGCAAAGCATGTTGGTATCAACTTTATTTTTTCTCTCCA
Organism: Chloroceryle amazona; assembly: GCA_027560015.1. Classification (NCBI taxonomy): domain Eukaryota; kingdom Metazoa; phylum Chordata; class Aves; order Coraciiformes; family Cerylidae; genus Chloroceryle; species Chloroceryle amazona. Next base: position 43,585 of record JANHFX010000637.1, on the reverse strand, counting down.
GGCCATTGTGAGCAGTTGGCATCACAGAAGCCAGCCTGGTGCAAACTCAGCTGGGGACCCTAGTCTCAAACCATTGATTTCTTTCCACAAAAGTGATTCTTCTCTTGGGGTTCTTGGCTCAGGTGCTGCAGCAGGTGGAATTCCCTCCTCCTTTAAGGTCTGTCTTGCATCCACCAAGAGTTATGGAGCAGGAGGGAGGCTGTTGCACTGCACTGATCATGGGACCCCAGAAATATTTATTGAGGAAAATACCCTTATTTCCCTCAGAGGGTTCACAAATTATCCATAGGGAAGAAGTAATAGCCAGAGAAAGAGTGTGGATGTTTTCAACGCCAAACAACCTTTCTTAAGTTAAAAGAAAAAAAAAAAAAAAAGAGAGAGAGAACAGAAAGAAATGGCTCTAAAACATGTGATTCTAAGGGGAGGTCAGGAAAACAGAGCCAGCAGGGGTAACAAGTCAGATAAGATCGTGCCATCAGTGAAAGCTCTTGCAAGAGGAAATGGATATTGTTCTAAACCTCAATTAATTTAATCTAGTGCATCACTGAAAACAAATTATGATCTCAGATAAAACAAAACTCTGGTGAAACAAAGAACAAAGCTATCACAGTCATGATTTACAGTTCAAAGATATTCTGTTTATTTCCTCTTCATCAGAGGTCTTCGTTTCCCCTAGAGAGCATATGAATAATTAAAGGTGGTTTCTTGTGATGTGTTTGCTCTTGCTCAGCGTTGCCAACCCAAGGACTGATAGGAGAACGGTGGTGAGCTGTGAGACTTGGTGGTTGCATGTTGCCTTCTGTAAATAAACCACAAGAATAAATGACTTCCCTACAGTAAAGCAATCATACTGCTTTGTTTAAGTCAGGAGTCTAAATAAGGGGCAGATGAAAACTCGTGTACTTTGTAAACTTGGTTCGCATTTGAGGAGCAAGTGATGATGGCCAGTCTCTCAAAGCAGCTTTGATTTCTGAGGAAACACCTGCAAGGTTGGTGGGGAGCAAGTCCCCTCCCACCAGAAAGGTCCAGCTAAGATCCATAGTCAAAGCTTGGACAAAGGCAGCAAGGCAGAGCTGTCCTGGCCCAAGGAGGAACGTAACTTGTTGGCTGCACACAAGGCCAAACCTACATGAAGCACAGAGATCATACAAGCCCAGCTCCCTAATCCACACCACCTGGACCCAAGGGCAAGCATGGACTTTGCAAGCCATGCAGGCAACTTCTGTGAGCAGTGGAAAGGAAGGGATCAGTTCTGATAACAACTCATCAAGCTTCAACATGCATTTAAGACCAGAATGAGTTAGATTTCAGAGGTGCCAATGTCTCCTCTCTAACTCTAAAGGAAGGATCCATACCTTAGACTTGATACCTGCCTTGTGGCCTTCAGTGAAGAGAGAAGAATCCAGCTGAGGGTACACCTGGCAGTGTTTAAGATTTTGAGATCCCTTTGACATGCAGACTATAGAGCCAGGAGATACCTGGCCAAACAAACACCATCCTGAAGGTGACTTGCTCTTCATGGTGTGGGAAAGGACAGCAGCTGTATACTGACGTATACCCATTTTTTTGACATGTGAGGACAGAGGGAAGAAGAGACTCCCCAGCTGCAAGTCATAGAATCACTTAGGTTGGAAAAGACCTTTAAGATCGAGGCCAACCATAAATGTCATCCCCCTGCACAAAACAGGCTGCCTTTATGCACAGTTCAACCACGGGAATGAAGGAAACCAGGAAGGTTGCCTCTTTATTTGCGCGTGGAGACAAAATGTGGTACCCAAGGGGGTAAACTGGATTGTAGAGCACTGGCTGGTACTGGCTGCTGGCAAGGACTCTGTGTCAGGCTGATTGCATGCAGGGAAGTAAGCCCATAGCAGAGATGATCCAGAAGCAGCATCCCCAGGGACCAGGGAAGGAAAGTGTCTTCATTGTACCATTCCTAAGACATGCTGGGCACCTCACAAAATATGTGGTCAACATCCCAGATGCAGCAAATCCCAAATGCTGGTGGAATCCAGCTGAGAAGCACGTGGACTGCTGCTGACAGGACAGGACAGCCGTTGCTGGAGGCCAGAGAAGGACAATGGCAGGACACTGAGCATCTTGGGGGCTGCCAGCCCACAGGAGGAGGGCCTGCCTTGGGGTTATTGGTTTGCAGTGTGCCTGGTGTAAGAGGGTTTGGGCCCTGCTCCTGGAATGGGGTCCCCAAGGAACAACCACAATTGAAGGAAGAATAATGGAAGTTCTGGTCTTAATGCAAGTCACCCACTCTCCTAGAGAGACTCTGTTCCAGGACCTCTGGTTTAACCCAGATTGACACCAACTTGGCGAAAGCCCCCAGCTGCACATTCCTTCCATACAGTTTTACAAGCTGCAAATGCAAAACCACAAACCAAACTGGGAAAAAAAAAAAAAAAAGGAGCGTGAACTGTGCAGGGTCCCCCCACCTTTTCTGCTGCCCCAGTTTTTGATCATCACACTCCTCTAACCTACCCCTTTTCTTCAGTAGCTTCCTACCTTTGAAAACCTTCAGCCTTCCAGCAGCACCAACTCAGCTCCTTGCTGAGGGCTAATGTGTCCTGCCTCTGCACAAAGGGCAGAAATCAGCTCCTGAGCTCCAGAGCATTCCTGGTCAGGTTAGACAATCTTCCTGGGGACAGGCTCAAGATGAGGAGCTGGGACACCTCTGAGCCTCCTGGGAATAGTCATAACTGCGTAAGATTTTCCCAAAACTACTAGTAAAGACAAAGCTCTTCTTGAATGGAAAACACTTGCCAGTTGGTCAGAGCTGCTGTGTTCATGAAACAACCTCCTCACTGAAGGCTCTGTTCCTCAGTGAAATGGCTCACCCAACTCTGTGGGCAGAAGAAACAGGGAAGAACTGCCTTCCCAAGTCAAGCCAACTGCTAAAACACCATCCAGATGCTTGATTTCCCAACCTGGAGGTTCCTAAACTGATGACATGGCTACAAATGCCTGCTCAAATGCCTCCACAGCCTGTGAGATGTGTGCTCACCTGTGCTAGAATCAACAAATATTGAGTCACCAGCCCTTGCCAGTAGGAAATGGGTTAAATTTCTGTGCCTTCTGCATCTCTCCATCCCCATTTCAGTGGTCTCATCTTCCAGTCTCACCACATTGGTGACACACAAACCAGTCCACATCTCAGCAAAGTTCTTGATCCTTTTCCCCAGGCAAAGAGGTATAAAAGGGACAGGTTTCCTCAGGGAAAAGGTGACCATCACATTATAATATATCACATCCTGGGCTGATGAGCTACTGACATTACCAAGGTGATTAATGAAGACCACTTTCCAAGACCAGCGCCATGTGTGCATTTTTGCTCCAAGAGGCAACTCTCATGTCATCTAATTCAACCACACGTTGGAAATGGGATGTTCTGTTTCACACAGTTCCCTCTGCACTGAGCCGAGTGAGCAACAAACTTGATTAACCCCCCTCTCTCCCATTTCTCCATCCAGACTTGATCTCCATGGGAAGATCTCCAGGGCTGCTTCTGACAACTCTACTCCTTGCTCAGCTGGGACCTGGCTGGAGAGCTGCCCACATTCACCAGTATCTCCCAGCTACTGTGAGGTCTGCGTCATACAAGCAGGGCTGTCATAATGAGGTGAGCCATAGAAACAGACACGTGCACTTCTGCGGTTCCTGGACTGATCTGAGTCACTCTGTCACGTTCCCACTCAACATCCGCTGCCCTGCTCTAAATTTAGCCCTAGGGATGAAGGTGATTCCTCCTCTCCCTTTTTAGGTGAAAGTCACAAGAGAAGCCAAGAGATCACATGAAAGACGGAGTCAGCACTGATGTCAAGGGCTGAGAGCAGGTTGTTTTGGTTTGTTTTTTATTTTCCTTCTCATCCTGCTTCCAAAGTGGTTTTGGTTGGGTTTTTTTTTGGTGGTGTCTTCTGCAGCCAGCTTTATTTTGAAACTGTCCCATCATATACCAAACTCTATAAATATCCAAGAGTACTGTGATACATTCAGTGGTAGTTAAAAGTGAGCAGAAAGTTAAAGGTGGAAGAACAGGGCTAACCCTTGCCCATGAAAGTGATCTAGTTTATTACTATCAAGGAGCTCACAAGTGGAAAGTGTAATGCACTTACTGGGTCCTCTCATGCTACTTCTTGAAGGATTAAAGCACACTAGGACAACAGCTGTTCTCTGAAGATGTGGTTGCATGCCAGCAGTGCTAATGCACAGAATAAACTGGATTTTTCCAATTGCTAATGATTTTAATCTTTTCCTTCTGTCTCTGAAATCAAGAGGCCAACAGAAAACAGAGTTGGCTCATGGTGTTTCCTTCCCTTTTTCAGTGCATTTTTATGTAATGTTAATCACACGCAAACTTGGAGATCACCTTCCACCTAAGGATGGCCGTGGGGTTTTTGCACTTCCATGGATGTTGCTTCCCACAGGCTGTGACCCATTGTCACACTGAAGGAAAGATGTTCCCCCTACTTTGCTCTGCAGTTTTCCTGCAGGCATCACACTATCCCTTGACATTTTTTTCCTCCACCAGCTTTTGTCTTGGAGCTGTTCCTGTCATTTGTGAGCTGAAAGCCTTGCTTGCCAAATCATATGCTCCAGAAGGGCTAAGCCACAGAGCTATCTGCATCCCTTTTGGTAGAACCAACCCTGCAAAGCCACAGTGCAGCTCAGGAATTGGACAGACTTCCAAAACTACCTGTTCTCAGCAGCTGGAGTTCATCTCCTCCTAAAGGCCAAACCTGAAGACTTTTCAACTGAGGCAAAGCACTTCTGTGATATGAATTATTATCATTACATCCTGCCAGCTTGGCTGGATGTCTCTTACTGGTCTGAGCAGTCCTGGTACAAGGATCTTTCTACTTTTCCCTTGAACACTTGATCCTTCTGAATGAAGGATCTACTTTCCTCATCTCAGCTCCTGGGAGCCCGTGCATGGGCAAACAATTACAGAGCCTGGTCCAGGATGTGCAGGACACTCTCCCTGTTACCTTCACCCACTTCAGCAAGTAGTCCCCAGTCTTCCTTCACAACCTGGACATATGTGCCTGGCTGTAGCCGCAGCAACACACACATGCTGAGTTCAGATGGGCTCAACAGAAATTACTCAAATCAAAAGGCTATAGTTCAACCCACCCTTTTTTTCTCCTCTTTCTGGCTCCCACCCCCAGCCAGTATTCAAAGCACAAACCTTCTTCTTTTATTATTTTCTTTTTTTTTTTTTTTACAAAGTGAAACATTCTGTATCTTATTTATTTTGAAAATCATTTATAAGGGCAATAATAACATCCTTTGGCTTCTTGCCTCCATAGCCCCAGGCGTTATATATGCCTCATTATAGGAACAGTACACACCCTGCCATGAACTACTTAGAGAGGCAACTCACTATACGCTCATTAAAATTCTGTAGGTATTGGCTGATATAAACAAAGCGGAACGTGCACAGCACTTGCAAGTCGTGGTATTACTGCTGAGCATAGAAACTGACTGGGTAATAGGTCGTGTGGTTCAGCACTGCGGCTCGGTATCCTGGACATCTGAAAACCTTTTGTGCTTCCATCATCCCACACAACCGCGTGCCGTTTCTGGACACGGGAGGTGATAATACGACCAGTTACACAAGGAGGCAGTCGTTTTACACAGATCCACACTAGAATTGATGCAAAGAAAAATAAATGTTCACCTTTTGTAGAAGGAAATAAATAACACCAAAATCAAAGATGCTGTAATAGAAAACTTCAGAGAAAAAAAGCTGAGTCTTGGAAACCTTGGGCTCTTCACAGAAGAGTAATGCACCTCAAAATGGCCAAGAAGAAAAATGTGTATAATGTCCTTCAGTTGTGTAAAGAGTAATTGCACTGGAAAGGAGTTCTAAAGTAAGCAGACATGACTTCCAGTTTGATTCATAGTAAGATTTATTGACCCTGAAAGTCAATATTCTCTACATTGGGGCCAAGGTTAACACTGACTTTGAAGCCAATTCAAAAGCTGTAATGTAGTGCTGGTTACGAGGCCCTTATGAAGCTATCTGGTTTTCCTGAAGTCTCTAGACATGATCAGCCCCATCTTCCTTTACATTTCAAACTCATGCAGATCTTCTAGGCTTTCTGCAAAAGCCCAACCACATTAATACTGTGCCAAACTGATAAACCCTTGGGATAACTTTTCCAGTAGAAGGATACACCACCTCAGCACTACAGTCACCCTGATGCTCTGATTGTGGTCAGGACCTGGTCATCTCCATCCAGTATAAACACGGATGGAAGGAAAACTTGGCCTCAGCTGATGACAAAATGTGAATGCATATCACGAAGCTGGAGAAAAAGGCTGTATGAGTGAACTTCTGTCCTTTGACAACTCTTACGTTAAGGAGGACCAAACATACACAGTCAAACCAGAGATCTGAAAGGCTGTGCAAGTAGAAAGTATTGGTGTGGAGCCAGTAAGACGTGACAACTTGCAAGGGAAGAACCCATCCCATGCTGTCACTCCCTGGCCTTGCCATTGTAAGTTTACAATTTCCTTTGAAATATACTCTGGGATGTTGGATGGACAGAGAAAGGACAATCTCTGTACATTAAAAAATAAAGAGTTGTTGCCCAAAGTCTGCTCTGAGGCCT
>JANHFX010000637.1:25960-36862 GCA_027560015.1 Chloroceryle amazona | reverse complement strand
GTTGGATGGACAGAGAAAGGACAATCTCTGTACATTAAAAAATAAAGAGTTGTTGCCCAAAGTCTGCTCTGAGGCCTAACACTGCACTTTGAGAATATCTGTGCCTGCAAAAACCTAGATTTCCAGAGTTGGTTTGGGCACTTGCCTAAAATCTTGCTGCACCCACAGAAATGCTTGTGCCCCAAACATGATCTGTTTTCCCCAGTTTTACCAATCAGGCCAGTAAATGATACCACCCCTCCCAGAGGATCTTGGCTTCCTTAATCCTGATGTGCCAAACCTTCATTAGCAAGAGGTAGGGGGCAGAACTGGAGAGAAGAGCATGGTTATTATGCTCCTGGTGACAGTCCAGCCCAGCTCCCCATGAACTGTAGGAATGCTTTTGGAGACTAAATGTGACCACAGCACTGACAGGGAACGTGGATTGCTTTGGAGCACAGAGGGAAGGCAGCACGGTGCTAATTTCAGCCCAGTTCCAGAGGCACAATTTACCTTTGAATCTACATTGAATAAAGTTGCAATGATTTCCCTGGGACTTTGTTGGGTTTGTACACTTCTATGTCTTTCTCCAGCTGCTTGTTTTCTCCTTGTGTTCATTAAGACATTTGGTTTTGTTACAAGGTCTGGGCAAAAGAAAAATAGCTGTATGTATATATAAACAGACTATTAAAATAAAGAGCACCATGTACTGGCACAGCAGAATTCATAGTGTTATTCATATGTTTCTAGGTTCAGCAAGGCTGTTGCTATGAACAGCAAATGGCATCTCAAGCCCCGATCTCCATCAGTGTTCCCATCCCAGCCTTGTTATCTGTGCTCCATTTTTCCTTTACCCAGTCGTGCTTGGCCCTGTGGCATCTCCTTTAATAACCTGAAATAGGAAGCACCTCAGCAGGCTTTACAAGGTGGATCCAGGCTGCCTCATTATGTCAGAAATAGGCATAAAACTGGAGGGAAAGACAGACAGATGGGTGGCATGTTGTCAAATGAGAACCTAACCCCTTTCCAGCAACACAAGGGTGCAAGCCACACTCCCAGACCACCGGGCAAGCAAGGAGAAGACTGCCCACAATTCAACAACAGTTCCAAATACATCCCAAGACCCACATTGTAGCCCTTCCTCAAAACACAATCAGTGGAAAGCCAGCTCTCAAGCTAAACCTTTATTTAGCTGTGTTTTACAATTACCGCATAACTTGGCATCGTGGGCATGGCCCTACATGGACTAGGAAAGCACACAGCAAAGGGGGGGTGAACTGGCAATGTGATTTTCCCACACTTTCTTAGAGAATCAATTTTCTTCTCCTAAATGACAAACAGAAAAAAGAAGAAGAAAGCTGTTGCTGTTCACCAGTTCCAGGAGTGTGTGAAAGACAACATGGCCTCGGCAACTGTGTTCTGGCAATGCAAGATACAGCCTTCTGCATTTCCACTTAAAACTGTATTTTCACAAAATCACAGAATCCCAGCATGCTGGGGGTTGGAAGGGACCTGTGGAGATGCTCTGGGGCCACCCCCCTGCTCCACCCAGCAGGGTCACCCAGAGCAGGGGGCCCAGCAGCGCAGGGTCCAGGTGGGGTTGGAATCTCTCCAGAGAAGGAGACTCCACAGCCTCTCTGGGCAGCCTGGCACAGGCTCCCACACCCTCACACCACAGAACTTGCTCCTCCTGTTCAGATGGAACCCCTGGGTTTCTGTTTGTGACTGTCACTGAGCACCACTGACAAGGGGCTAGCCCCATCCTTTTGCTTCCTGGGGGCCCTTAAGCTACTGATCAGCATTAATCAGATCCATTCTCAGTCTTCTCTTCTCCAGGCTAAACAGATTCATCTTCTTGTCCCTAAAATATGCCACTATCAATTTTGTGCAAAATACTCACACACTCCCACCCAAACCTTTCATTAACACTTGGGTATTTGAGCTGCCTAAACACTTGCAAATCCAAAACTGTGTGAACAGAAAATATTTGGGGGTCCATCAGCAGTGAGGCTGGAGGTGAGGCTCCAACTTTCCACACAGAGTTTATACCTTTAAGAGGCACAAAACAACAACAACAACAATTAAAAAAAAAAAAGGGGGAAAAAAAAGAAAAAAAAAAGAGAAACCCAATCCTTGAGATGAGTCACTCTGAAATGTGCCCGTTTTTCTCCTCGCAGGCCTGAGCAGCCTCACACAATGCCCCCGGGGCACAGGCTCCTCATTTGGCAGGGCTGGGAGCAGAAGCAGGGCTGGGGAATACCTTTACGCTGGAGAATTTGGCTCGTAACAAGGCTTTTCAGGAACATGGCAATTGCCCACGTGAACGCATGGCTTCCTGCATTAATATGCTAAAGAGACAAGACAAGCATCTTTAGCTACAGCTGAGGACTAATTAAGACTGCTCTTTTACAAATATTGCATGGTTCATTCCATTCTTCCCCGATTAAGAACAAAAGAAGAAAGAAGTCATTTATTGTCATGAGTCACTTCAGATACAATGGAAGGAATTCCAACAGATGACTGAGACAAAACAAAAGCTGACATTATGAAAGCCATGTCTAAACACTAATTTAAACTGTCAACTTGCTAGTGAGGAAGGTTCATGACAGAGGGAGAATTAAAACTTAAAAGGGCACATAAATCATTGAAGAGATTAGCAGCGTGTGATGGGGCCAAAGTACGCGGCGCTGGAAACTTGCTGAATGGTAGCAAGCTCCCTCGCAATTTGGGGGTGAACGCTGTGTTTTGCCAACAGTCGCGTACTAAAATGAGTAATTCGGGCTGCGTTCCCAGAAGTGGGAGCTGTGTGAGTCAGTGGATTTACTCTCATTTCCAGCAGGTGAGGATCAGACCCTTCGTGTCCTGCGCAGCATTTGAGCATTAGATAAAATCTAGCCCGCTCTTTCCTCCGACTTATTGGAAGTGCTTAATTTCAGAGAGGAGCCAAAATGGCTTTTGGGTCACATCCAGAGCTGCTCTAAATGGTCATGACTGACTCCCACAATCTGGCTACTCCACTCAGGGAACTGACCCTTCCCTTTCAATAGCACCACGGTATCTCCTTCTCTTCTGATTTACAGGGAACACATCTTGAGGTAATGCCTCTTAATTCTTTGCAGACCTGTTTTCCACCAGATGGAAACTAGGTCATCTCCATTGTAAAACAGAAACGTAGTGTGCAAAAACCCACTGTGTGCTACAGGTTTTCACCTGCAGATTTTTTTTTCTTACGCACTAGAACAATTTCTCATAAAGAAAGATTTTCAAGCAAGCATGTACTTTTCAGCCCAGATGGCTTTTCAAACTGGTACACAGCCTCCAGCTCTCACGCATCAGCTCTACAGCCCATGTTCTTTTATATGTCTTGCCAGAGCTGTGGGCCACAGTTCTGCAAAGGGAATGGATGTTGGGACTCAAGATCATCCATTTACTCTTAATTGTTGATAAAACTCCCTAACCAGAGAAACCATTACAGACTACCAAGGTAGAACCATTCATATTGGTAGTTTTATAAATATTTGGCACCTACCTTAACTATTTCAAAATCCATATGGCCCTGAAATTCATGCAAGCAAAAGCTCCATCTTCTCTCCAACTCAACGTGCAGATAGCTCCCTTGCTTCCCTCACAGACCAGAAAGGCAGCAGTGAAGTCTTCCCCCACAGCCCTGTCCTTCTAGAGTTTACCATAGCCAAAAGTAAAAGGCTAAACCAGTATTTGATTAGTTGTTGAAAAAGACTTTCAAAAATGCAGTTATTTACTCATTTTAGGGCAAACATTTTACCCACTGCCATGGGAACCAGTGGGAAATACTGCAGAAGTCTGCTGTCCAGCTGTACCAATCTCCTAAGGACAGGGATATTAGTCTGGGCAGTTCACAGTCTCCCTTTAACTATCTGAACGTCATGTCAAAGTTAATGGAGAGACTCTGCACTGGGAAGGTCCAGGCCTTCACATCTTAGAAGTGCTGCTGCAATTAGGTCATCCTCAGGCTTTGGCTCCCATTCAGCCAGAAGTTCAAAAAGTCAATTATAAAATAAATAAAAAGAGGGAAAGTAAATGAGATGCAGAGCCCTTTAACTTAGAGAGATGAAATCACTGTGGAAGTAGGGTAGAGATTTGCTATGACTTTAGCAGCAATCACGATCCTTTCCAGCATCCTCACATTTGGCTAAATTTGTTGCAGATCAAGAGGTTTTTTTCTTCCCATCCCTTCCATGGAAAATAATACAGTTTTTACTTTATTACTGTTGCCTGCCTGTGTTAAGAGCATGACTGGGAGCTGTAGTCAGTGGGCCTGTTGTGTTAGGCACTGTAGAAAGGCTGAATAAGAGGACTGACCTTGCTTGTTCAGTCAGGAGGCAACAGAAGAAGACAGGTAAACCACATAACCGTAAAAGGAGAGGTTTAAAGATAATTTAAAAATAATACTTTTTCTTTTTTTTTTTTTCTTTAAGCTGCAGAGAGCTCTTCACAAGTGTGGGGAGAAAAAAAAATAAAAAAGAGCAATTGGACTGTACCAGGAGTCTCATTATCTCTCCATCTGTCTTCCACTACTGGAAAAAGTTTAGATCGAAATGGACTGTGTTAGTTTGGGGATGAAGAAAGAGGAGCTATTGGAGGTCTGCTAAGAAAGGTGTCATAGTCAAAACAGAGTCAAGCTAGGGCCTTGGGAAAATGACTTTTCAGCAGTATACTGGGTGATGTCATTGAAGACCAGAGGAATGGGTATTGCAAAAACCAAAACAAGAAAGGAGATCCTGGATGAGAGATTTAACTGTGTGAATGAGGGAGTCCTACTGTGTCAATTAGAGATGTTCTGCAGAAAGTTTACAAGAATCAACCATGTCCTGGGTGAGAAGGCACAGAGAAGACTGGAATAAAGATGATGCACATGTTATGGAGAAGAGCAGAGAAATATTGAGTGTGCTACCCTTGGCATTCAACAAAGAAAAAAGCAGAGAAACATCAAAAGACAGATGAAGACACTTTGCTTTAGCTACATTGGTCAACCAAGAAGACAGATCTCTGAGCCATTCTTGGAGCAGAGAGCAAGGTTGGAAAATTAGCAGCAGACAGATGCCAGTGGAATTTTTGTGGAGTGGTAGAACTAAGTGGAAAGGGAGGAAGCCCCATGTGAAAGCTGGAGTGGGACAAGCTTGCAGGATGAAGAGAAGAAGCAGGAGCGGAGAGAAACATGAAATCTCAAGGAAGACAAAATTTCACAATGAAGAACATCAGTTGCTCTAAAAAAGATGTCAGTCTGGTTAAGGTAGAAGGGAATGGGAGCATGGGGCTTCCTCAAAAAATGCCCCTCATGTCTAGATCCTGCTCAGGTCCACCAAGTACTGGGTCTGACTAATGCTTTCAGTGCAACGGGCTGCTCTGCCTGTCCAGACTCAAGCTGGACAAAGGTAGACCACCCAACAAGGGTCATGATTTGTGCTCTTTGGTTACTGTTCCTCAGAGCCTCCCATGGGAAATATGAATCTCAATGCGAGTCCGCTGACATCAGTGGAGTCACGCACCAGGCTGATGCTGAACTGAGCTGCAACGTTCCCAGAAACCCCAGCTTAAAATTGCTGCAGTGAAGGGGTGAATCAGGCCTTCTAACATTGACGTCAGTGAAGTTACACCCAGGGTGAAATTAGCCCCAGGACAGTTGTTCTGACACTTTCACAATAGCACTTTTTGGGGTTTTGGCTTTGTTTTGCTTGCTTGCTTTTTTTTTTTTTATCCCTTCCTTTAGTTTAGTGATTGTCCAATAAACCCAGTTGTACAGTGTGGAAGAGGAAGGGAGATGTCCCTGGCTGCTTCATGTGAGAGGGTCACAAGGCAAGAATCAATGCAACCATGCTGACAAACAGATCACGCTTTGGAGATCCAAGCCTGAGTGTTACCTTATGTTTTAGCAGCTTGATTGGCTCCCACGCCTGGGACAGTTTGAATTTCCCACCAGCTCAACCCAGCTCTTTTCCACATATTTGAGGTGTTGAATTAATCGCGAGCTCAAAAGAACAACATTTCCAGGCTCTTGATGAAGAAAATGTCTAATAGTTGAGAGCGAGAAAAGCTGCCAAGCTTACTGAAGGTCGTTCACCTGCATCTGAAGTGTGGGTGAGCAGCTTGGCCCTGCGGGGTTATTTAAGGACCTGCTGGTGTGGCTGTGATAGGAAGACAAAGTAAGTACCCTTATGTGTATGTTGATCAAATAGAGGCCCATAAATACATGTGCAGTTGGCTGCATTTTTTGCTCAGCTCCCATCCGTGTTTGTAAACACTGGAGAAAGAGACCCAAATCTGTGTCCAACACCAAGCAGTCAGAGAACATACTGTAATTCTGTAATGCGAAACAGAGTGGCTCGCTAACCGTGCAGATCTGGAGAGAATTCCTGACATGATCCTTTTACGTATTTTATGTTAATCACTTCCATCTCAGGAACACACGCAAACAATACCCTATTAGACGTTCCCTTTGGCACTCGGACAGCAGCGCAAGCTGCCGCATGTACCAGAGCGGCGGCCGGAGCAGCCGCAGTAGGGACGGGAGGCCATCGGTGGATGCTGCAGATGGGAAGCAACCGAATGGCAACGTGCAAAGGGAAGAGCTGCGGCCGCTAACTCCTAGTTTGGGTTTCTCAGCTTTGCTGGTTTTCCTGCAAGCTTTTCTAGCAAGGCAAGTCTCCAGCTGCTTGTCCAGGAGGGTTTATGGATGTCAGAGCATTGCCTTGATCCCAGAGACTCTAAAGCTCTTCTGCGCAGGGGAAAGAAGGAAATTTTCTCAGCTCAGAGCTCCACATCACTTTGAGCAGCTCTTCCCTTGGGTAGCACAGAAGAGAGCTTGGGATAAATTGGTACCTGCCTGGTCAGATATCCCTATCCCTTACCTTTACCTGCCTTGTCTGTCTAAGGAGCCATGAAGATTTAACCCTTTAAACAAGCCTTGAGACTGCCTGGAAAATATTTTCCTAGTGAAAAGAAAAAGGCTGTATTACCCAAGAGCAAGATGTGCACAGAGCTATGGCAAGGCTTTCCTGCAGCCTGTGACAGAGGGAAGGTGGCACAAATCTGAGCATTAAGAGTACAGTTCCTGTTGTGGGAAATAGGCAGGAGCCCATGGGGACTTCAGCACTGGTCTGTAAAGAGCATGGGGAGCAGGCGGAGGGAGAGAGAAAAGAGGAAGCATTTGCCACATTTGCAGAAGCAACTGCTAGAAGACAATATGTAAAAAACAGCCCACTGCCGTGACAAGGGTGATTCCTCATCATTAATAAAATATCTTCCCCATGGTGACGGCAGATGGCTTTGTGTATCAGCAAGTCAGCTCACCACAGGGGCAATTACAGCAGACATGGGTGCCCCATTGCCAGCAGGGTGGGATCTGCCCAGAGGTCTCCATCCCCAGAGGTACTCAACATGCTTTGGCAGATGGTCATCAGCCAGCATTGCCCCACACCAGGTCAGTGGGAAACCCCACAGGAAAAGAAGAAAGGAGAAGATCTCTTCAAACACATAATGGTTACACAGGATTTGAAAGGATCTGAGCCCTCAGATACTCTATTTGCCTTCTACAGCAGATTTTTTTATTACTAAAATGAAAATTTCAGGGGCCTATATCACACAGCCCTTTGGTCACAGTAAAGCAAGACATATTTGCACTGGTGCCACTGAGAAGCAGAGCCTGGGATGGGGCATTTCTGCTCAGGATGTACTTTTAAAGCAATTAAAAAGCTTGAAGACTTTGAATAGTAACACTGAAGCAGAATTCACTCCAACATTCACTAGCCCAAATGTCTTTGCTGAAATCATGCTGTTTCCCTATTGTTATTCAACAATAAATCCTGCCCCTGGGGAAATGCGTATAAATATGAATTTAAGAGTTCCCAGATACAAAGAATCTCCCTTTTTTACCCTCCCAGGAGATAAATAGCTTAGAAATCTGCATACAAATATGTGCTTTTCTCTATTTTTTTCCCTGTAATGATGTAAAGTGCTTCTGTATGAGAGGGAGAACACCCGAGCACTGCAAGAATCCAAGATGATGAAGAAAAACATTCTAATAAATAAATTCTTTATTCCAGTGCTGAGGAGTTAAACACCTCCACATGCATGCGCATTTGCTGCTCTGGAGCCCAGCTGAGTTGTTTTGTGCTAGAGCTGACTGGGAAGGGTGACACGGATTGTTGTAAGTATTGCACTAACTGCTACTTCTCTTAATTTTCAGGAGTCTGAGGAGGGAGTTTGGAAGCTGCCCACAGGGCTCCTGCTGGCTTCTCATCCAGGGATGTGCTGTGCAGTGATGCCTTTTTTAGAAGCTTCAGTGTATAGCTGATGGGAGGGAAATGCTGCACCTCCAAACATGTATCCCCCCTTCCAAAATGCTCCCATGGGTCTCAAAGCAGTGGCAGCCTGTGGTCTCCAGGCCATGGCAATCTATGGACCAGAGCAGTGGCTTAAGGGATAACTCCTAACAACTGAATTAGGTCTCAGCTCTGCACCACAACCAGGAAGACTCCTTGGTCCCTCCTGAGTGCAGAGGGATACAATAGAGAACAGTCTCCTGTTCAAAAAACCTTGGTGAATAGGTTCCCAGCCCTCCACTGACCACATATCAGGAAGATTTTATGATGTAGCCCATTCATGTCTGTGAACTGAATAGAACAGGATAAAATGGAATGGATTTGGAATAGAATAGAATAGAATAGAATAGAATAGAATAATATATTAAGAAGTTGCTCAGGTATATGCGATATCCACAGCTACGTACGTATAGAAATACTTCAGGCAATGGAGTAAACTCACCAAGCATGGCAGGGTGCAGCACTGAACTGGTGAAAAGACTCTGAGCATTTTCCATGAAGGCTGGACACAGTCACGGGGAGTAACTTGGTAATGCCCCAAGCGCTCAGAGAAATGTTGAAAGTAATCCAGCTAAAGCTCCACCTGGACAGCGAAGGGTAGGAAGTTTAAGAGCTTGGTGACTGGCATGCCAAAAACGCAGAGGAGATGTAGCTGTAAGGAAGGATCCTGTAAAATCTGGTGCTGTATTCTGCTGCTGCAGAGGAAAACACACATTTTTTTCACCACCTCCTTTCTATGAGGCTATCCATCCCTATTTTTAATCAATCCTCTACTATAATAGCCCAATACCCTGCACATTATTCAGTTACTCATTTCTCCTGACACCTTCTTCCTTTATCAATATTTCCTTAACTCTAGTTTTGCCCTGAGTTTTTTCGTCGATGCATTGAATTTTGGGTGGAGAATAGCTCAGCTTCTATGATTTTTTCCAAGGTGCTGGTGGTACCAAGGGTCAGCCAGCCATCCTTGTGATCTGTGCTGTGAAATGCTCACGCTGCTCCCCTCCCTTACCCGTAAAAAGCCAGAAATACCAATTAAATCACTATTGTTTTAATTTTATACCTCTGCTCAACAGCTACAGCAATTTACCACAATCACAATTCGGTGGATATTTATTAATATTTATTTATTATTTATGAATATATGAATACCCTGAATATTGACACATTTTTAACGGAGTGAACTCATCCCCTAACTCACCGTCTCTTCTTGCAGCTGGCGTGTAGATGGAACAGGTTTACTTAACGTGCTGGAAGCTCAAATGTTTAGCTTGTGGTTTCAACGACTGAACAATCTGTACTGTGCTTGAGGGCTACATTTGCATCTCGGGGAGTGCAGAAGGAGAACGGGTCTGCTATTGAAGGTGCGAACGTGTTTGTCAATATGCAGGAGCCCCCCACCACCGCTTCTCGCCTCCCGTAACACAATGTTTAAGAGGGCATGAATTAATATAAACAGCCTGCTGATGTCCGTTTGACAGAATATGTGGGAAATGGAGTTTACCTTGAATTTATGAACTGGGAGGGCTATTTCTCATCTTGATTAATGGTGAGTCACAGAGCAAACTCGAGGCCATTCGCAAACCCTTGTGCTATACGTCAGGTGTCATGGGAGTGAGAACAGTGGGAGAGCAAAGAAAGGTCTCATGACAGTCTGTTAACTAATTTTCATGTGGCAAGTGAAGACATGTCCTGGAATTTTGCAAAACTATATTTAGCAATGCCGAGCATCTCCAAAGAGAGCTTTGTAAGATGCTGGAATGGGAAGAAAAATACATGCAGGTATAAAAGCACTCCAAGAAAGCAATAACTTACACAACTTTAGAGGGATATCCGACAATACATTTACTGCCAGCTGGGGACCAAGATGAATATCCAGAAGGCTGATGAACAGCAGGCTGCCCAGCCCTGTGCTTCTGCTTGAATAAAAGTGCAATAACAGTCCTTGCATGGCCTTTTTCTCCATGGTTTCCAAGGGCTTTACGCTGGAGTGTTTCTGAGACATTCCCAACTGCAGACCTCCCTCTGGCCTTGTCCTCGTGCTGAGAAGCCTCAGCAGAATCCCACAGAAAAGCTTTTCTTAAGCTGCTCTATGTATTTTTTTGACATGTTCATTTGTGGTGATGATAACACCAATATTGGAGAAAGGCAAATCCTCAGCCATGTATAGAGGAAGGGAAAGGGCAGGAAAAGGCACCAGCGTGCTGCATGACAGGGCAGAGAGCTGACCCAAGACATGATGGATCTTGGGATGAAGTCTGACTGGCTACCAAAGCCAGCCCTTTAAGTGCAGCCATTCATAACTTAAGGCCCAGGTAGGGTAGCCCACAGGTATGTTAAATCCACCGTGATCGCAGAGGACAAAGCTTCAAGATAGTTAATATCCAAGCTGGTTAACATTCTACTCCGGGGACTGTGTCTGGAAAAGGGACTGTTGCTACCTCTGCAGTCTTTAAAAGAGAAAGAAGATTAATAACTATATACTGTTCTATAAGGTGTGTGTTATCAAACAAAACCTGTGTCAGTCAGATGACTGCAGGGATTATTTTGATGTAAAAGACAA
>JANHFX010000637.1:0-25860 GCA_027560015.1 Chloroceryle amazona | reverse complement strand
TTCTATAAGGTGTGTGTTATCAAACAAAACCTGTGTCAGTCAGATGACTGCAGGGATTATTTTGATGTAAAAGACAATTTCAGTGAAATAAAATATGGGCAGCAGCTAGCAATTTCCTGCGAGATTCAGCGACTGTGATTAGTCACAGCTCCTCAAATAGGACATGAGGCAGGTAGGAGCATTCATTGCACAGGATCACAGAACCACAGAATCATAGAATCACAGAAACCTAGAATCATAGAATCATAGAAAAAAAGCACCAGTGAAGGCTTTGCACACAAAGGGACATGGCATTTCATTTTAAGGCACTTAATTTCCCTATCAACATAAGGTTTTTAGGAGAGGAGTTGTGCTTTTATGTGTATGAGCAATCTCCAACACCACCGTTTAGGAGTTCAACACAGGCTTTAAGTTCAATATTCAATAGTATTGTCATACAGGAGCCATGTTTTTTCGTCCCATGGTCATCCATGACGTGGTCCTACAGTTGAGTAGCATCAGATGATCTGCATCTTCATGGTACATTTCACCATCTCATGCTTGTTCATTTGGACACCACCCAAAAGGAAGAGGAATTTCACCCCAAATGACCTTTCAAAATACTCTCCGGTTGAACAGCGGTACAATAAACCCCACCACTGCCAGGCAGCTTTATTATCAAATATATGCAGGGAAAAGAACCAGGAATTAACCTGATGCAATACACACAGGTTTCTTTCATGAAAGAGGGAAGAAAAAAAAAAAGGAGAAAGAGAGAAAAAGAAAAACTAAAGAATAATGCTACAGGGTGTCCCCAGTAGCAGGGGAGGCACAATCTAGTACTGTACACATGGCCACGCAGTGGAGGCCCAGAGGACATGCTGTCCCAGCATAAGGGCTGCCAGCATCCTGACAGAGTTAGGAAGTCCTCTCTCACAGTTGCCCTGTAGACATGAAATTACACAAAGAACGACTTCATTAGGATCCCGATCTAAATATAGTCAAGCGGGGAGAGTGGAACATTCAACTTTCACTCTTGGCAAGCAGCACGGCTTTGCAACCTTTAGGATATTGTTTTAACTAAGCTGGAATCCTGCACGGCTGCAATTCTGACAGCTCAGCACCTACCAGGGGAAAAGAATTATGAAAATAAAACCTTTACCTGAGAAAACCCTGAAAAAGCTACATGCCCTCATGGCAAAGTTCTTGCCCAGACAAAACTGCTGCTGTCACCAGGAGTGAAGGGATGGAAAATTATTGGCGTCAATGAGAGTTTTGTACGAGCAAAGATCATGAGGTCAGAGCTAAACAGATTGTTTGCAGCTCCAAAAGTCTTAGAAGAGTGTGAGTAAGATAGAAAAAACAGCTCTGATCCTGTAAGAAGCCTTTCTAAACAGCCAAAGTCGACCAGCACCTTTACTGGGGGCTTGTCTCTGGTGCAAGAGCCCTGTCCTGCTTAGCGTGCTATTCCCAGCATCACCAGTGCCTCAGAGCAGGGCTGGGAATTATCTCCTTGCTGTGGCCTTTAAGTGCAATCCCAGCAGCTTCGGGAGCTTGGCAAAAATACACACATGTGAGAACCAGGTTCTCTTCTGCAAAACAGCGTGGACACTTAGATGCTCCAAAGGGAGGTAAGACCACCGGTGTCCAAGCTGGCAACACCTGGGGGCCTGGGTCCTGCTTTACCTTTGTGGGAAAGTGCCCTGTCATCAGATGAGACACAGTTTGATGAGAGGACATTACTTGTGTCAGGCAATCCTGAACCCTTCCCCCAGCAGGAACTGGAGCACCCAAGGACGCAGCTCTTCAATCCAGCCCTGAGCATATTTTTGGGGTGTCAGAAAAAGGAGTCAGAGTCTAGCCCTGGCTTTCATCACTGCTCAGGTGTTTTATTCAAAGTTCTGGTGGTGTCAGATGTAGAGCAGTCCCTGGATCAGAGGCAGACCTGGGTCTACCCAGTTCATCTAACCTTCATGATCAGCTTCAAGCTTGGTCTCCCTCTCACAAGGAAAATTCTGTTCTCTAGATTGAAAGAAGGGAAGGGGGAAAAGGAATGGGAAGGGAAGGGGAAAAAGGAATGGAAAGGAGGAAAAGGAAAGCCAGGGGCAGACAAGCAAGGCTGAAAACAAAGCTCAGGAGGAATTGAAAAGCCTCAGGCTTTAAATTAGCAGTTTCCAAAGTTAATTTGGAGACCTTTGCCTAGGTCTTACACAAATCCAGATCTCACACTGCCAGTGACCAGTCCTGTATTTAAGACATCTTTGTAGGGCTGTCACACTGTCTCTGCCCGCTCTGCACAGAGGAATAGTTCAAACACCCATGAAACAGCAGAGGATCAGCCTTCCTTGCAAGAAAGCCAAAAGCACGAGGGTGTTCATTTCAAGCACATAGGCTCCCAGCAACTTGCATGGTGTTAGGGGTTGGGCACATTAGAGGCTTTTATGAATCCACCCTTTGGACTAGTCCTTCTGTTTGTCCTGGATCCCTCATAATATCAACAGTTCCTAATAAAGGGTCAGAAATCCCACAGTCATCTGTCATCTTAACAGCATCTATTAAAGCAAATAAAACACTCATTAATTCAGCTCGTGATGCTGTAAGAGGGGGCAGGAAACCCCACAAACAAAAAGGACACTTTAAGAGATGGATTGGGACGCAGAAGAAAAAATATCCATCCTGAAAATCTCTCCTATTTCCCCACAGCTACCTCAGTGAGGGTGAGGCCTTGGATGGAAATATCTCTGCACGATGAAAAACCTTTGCAGGGACATCCCACCTCACACACTGTACATCTGTCATGGAAAACCTGAAATAGGTTTTTGAAGACATACCTCATTAAGTGCTCTGCCTCCAGCAGATGGTCAGGGGATGGGGGGAACGACCAAGCACAGCTGAACTGTGGGAGTTTCCAACCCAACAGGAATATCCACAGATAGGGAAGGAAAAGTATGACCTTGAGAAAGTGTTCACCAAGAGTCAGATAAACAAATCAGGTGGAATAAAGGCAGGTCAATTTATTCTGATTAACTTTTAGCCTCAGGCATGTCTCTGCACCACCCTGAACTTACAGAGCCCCCTGCCAAAACCCAGAGCATGCTCATGGCACGGAGCTGCTCTTCCCCTCTCCCAGCTCAGGCTGTGCTGCTGGACCTCTGCCCTGGGTTCAGAGGCTCCCCGGACAGAGCAGCTGGCAGCCAAGACTGGCAAGGGCTGCAGCTTTCAAGAGACACTCCACAAACATCACTGTTTTAGGAAAAACATCAGCAAAGAGCAGTCACGTGTTTCACTCCAGGAGCTGAAGGCGTGAGAAGGGCTTTAAAAAAAAATGAAATTCTATTCATTGAAGAAAAGCAATCTAGAAAAGAAACCAAAAAAGGAAGCAGCCTCGATGCAGACCCCCCCAGAGAGCTGTGGGGCATCCTGAACAGAAGAATGGTTTTGGACAACAGCATCAGTGTGAGTGCAGCCCAGAAGAGTCAACTGTATCCTGGGCTGCATCAAAAGAAGTGTGGCCAGCAGCTGAGGGAGGGGATGCTCCCCCACTACTCCACTTTCATGAGGCCCCACCTGAAGTACTGCATCCAGCTTTGGAGCCCCCAACACAAGAAGGACATGGGCCTGTTGGAGTGAGGCCAGAGGAGGACCACAAAGATGATCTGGGGGCTGGAGCACCTCTCCTACAAAGACAGGCTGAGACAGTTGGGGTCAGCCTGGAGAAGAGAAGACTCTGGAGGGACCTTCTTGTGGCCTTCCAGTATCTGAAGGGGCCTGCAGGAAAGACAGGGAGGGACTTTTTACAAGGGCTTGTAGTGATAGGATAAGGGGTAATGGCTTCAAACTGGAAGAGGGGAGATTTAGATTAGAAATTAGGGAGACATTCTTCATTCTGAGGGTGGTGAGGCACTGGAACAGGTTGCCCAGGGAAGTTGTGGATGCTCCATCACTGGAAGCGTTCAAGGCCAGATTGGATGAGGCCTTGTGCAACCTGTTCTAGTGGGAAGTGTCCCTTCCCATGGTAGGGGGGATGGAACGAGATGATCTTTAAGGTCCCTTCCACCCCAAACCATTTTATGATTCTATGATCAGCCTGGGCCAAGCTGCCCTGGTCCATGCACACACCAACACTCACTTCTCTGGATGGGTACAAGGGACTGACCTGTCCCTTAAGACCAGGGGTTACCCAGATGGCTTTGATGCAGTTGTTCTTGGCCCTGCACTGGAGCCATGCCCTACACTGCCAGCTGAGGTAGCCCCACTGAGGAAGCCCTACCCTTCAGCTATTACCAATGCCATTCTTTCCTAAGACACCACTGGCTGTCCTGCTGCACATCTGATCCTCTTCATCACAATGCTGTCTAAGGCAGTTCCTGTAGTCTCTAGTCTCCTGTGTTTTTATACCTTTACCTTCAACCTAACGCTAGCTTTCCCTAGCTCTGCCAAAGGCAGCCTCCCCAGCAGGGTAGTGACATGTGGCTCTGCGTTTTACAGCGTGGGTTCATGCTCAGAGCAAATCCAAGGACATGGGAACACTGATTGCTGGGACCAGGGATGCCCAGCCCTGAAGTGGAGGCAGCACCATGCACCCATGTCCCCAGCCACATATGGTATTTGTCCTTCTGGTGTCTGGCAGGAAGGCACAGGCTGGGGCAGAGCAAGGAGCTACCTGGCCACCTCCATTCCCACCTTCTGCTGCTTCATGGCTCCCATCAGAGAGGAATGGGTGGCAGAAGGACCCTCCAACAACACTCTGTTGCAAGCATGGTACAAGCAGGGATAAAATGATGTGTGGTTTCTACATCTTCCATCTGCACCAGCTATCCAAGCCCAGCATTTGGGGGTCAGTCTCTTCTCCCAAGAAATAAGCAATAGGACAAGAGGAAATGGCCTCAAGTTGCTCCAAGGGGACATTCAGAATAGGAATTAGGAAGAAATTTCTTTACCAAAAGATTTGTCAAGGCCCAGACTAGGCTGCCCAGGGCAGTGGTGGAGTCCCCATCCACAGGGGGATTTAAAAGCTGTGAAGATGTGGTGCTGAGGGACATGGTTTAATGGTGACCTGGCAGTGCTGAGTTAACGATTGGACTCAATGATCTGAAAGGTCTTTTCCAAGCAAAAGGATTCTATGATTTTATTTATCACCCTCTCTAAATGCACAGCCATTCCCTCTGCCCTCAGACCTGTTTCTCGTGAGCAGAAGCCCAGGCCAAGTTCTTTACCAGCGAAGTCCTCTGCAACTGAGAAATGAGGCAGAAGGGTCCAAAAGAAACACCAGACGTACTGAGCAGTGAAAATGAACTCTGCCACTGTGCAAGAAGGCATGGGCCTCTATAACATAATATATACCTTACATACCCAAAGAAAGAATATACTTTTTACTGCAAAGTGTTTTATATGCTAACCATCAGGCATACACCAAGTCAATGGATGCTGGCACTTTACATAAATATATGACGATGCAGTGCTATATGTAATAAAAATCTGGAGCACAAAATATGGAAGCAATTCAAGAAAACAGATCTCACATTTTTGCCTTTGTTACAGTTAGATTCTGACATGCTCTGATTAAAATTCAACATCTGTACGCATTTAAAATTAAAATATATAGGTATTCATGTTTTCCTCCTTCCACAATGTTTTACTGCTGCCTTTTTCTTCTTAAATATTAAAAACATTACATTATTTTATTTCAGATGTCTCAATATATTACACATCACCCTTTCACCTCGGAGTTTTGGTTCCAATCCAGCTCTTTGCCGAGGAAATCGAAAACATCTGAAAATATTTAGTAGTCTCATCTCGGTGTCTAATCACAGTCTGCTCTGACATGACAAAACACAACAAACAAACTGGCTTGCCACAGATGAAAAATGTTTACTCAAAAATACTCAGGAGTGTAAGAATGAATAAAGGCATCTCTAACTGTGTTAAAGCCCATGTTGTTAAGTAATAAAAGAGTTTGCAGATAATCTGAGCTGCACCTGCCTCTCCAAGAAAAAAAGAAACAATAAAACCAAATAAAACCAAAAAGCCCAGGTGATTTAATGTCCTCGCAGCCCAGCAGCTCCCAGCTGCGTGTTCTTCTGTTATTCTGAAGCAGAAAGTTGTGTCAGGATACAGTGCAAATGTTGTCCATGGCCATCATGGGCTGGAGAGCCTAAGTACCTCGTGATTTAGGAATCTCAGAAGAAAATTTTACTGTCAGTAAATCCTGCAGGATGAAAATGTAGGTACTTTAAGAGGAAGGAGGATAAATAAGGCTTTGCCTTTGCTGGGGAATTCAGCCATTCGGTGGGTGGCTGGGAGAGCAGCTGTCCCCATAGACTCCCTGCCTGGCCTTGGTATGGTGCCCAGCACGGCTCCTCCGCCAACGCTGTGACGATTTTAACAGGTAAGAGAGAGTAGTGGAGGGATTAGTCCCAGGGAGTTGCAGGATCATCCCTAAAGGCAGTAGCAGAACGAGCTGTGATAATCGCAGGCCTGCACCCCATTTATTTTGCTGCAAGTCCCCAGTTTTCCCCAGCCCACGGGCATCAAGCAGAGCAAGTAACGGGTGTGGGCAGCACCAACCTTTGCTTTTCAGGAGGCTCAGCATTACTTCCTACCTCCATTTTGGCAGGAGTAAGACTGGAGAGCACTGCAAAGGGTGCAATGATCATGGGATCATCATGGATTTGCCACCCCCTCACCCTGCTTGAGTTCAATCCAATGTCTGTTGAAGTTGCTGGAGGAGGCCACACTAGGGCAAGACATGTTCTCCCTCACTCTGGATCCCTGCCATTAGGACCCCATGTCCCTTGCCCTGGGGATTTATCAAACCCCCACCAGCTTGGCTGACACATGGCAGGAACCAGTGAGTTCCCATGTGGCTCATCCATCTCCAAGCTGGGCACCAGGACCAGGTAAATTACATCTCATATTAAGGTTTATCAGAACTCCAGCATTAAGAGAAAAGAATCTGAGTAAAGATGAAGTAAAGCTTCCTCTCTGTTTCTGTCCTACATCTACAGACAGCCCCCACCTATCCTGCCTACAGCATTACCTTCTTCCTAGACCTAACCATGCACTGGCTCTTATCAAGTTATGTTCCACAGACCTTTGGGGAAAGTGGCTCCATAAACTATTTCTAAGCCACAGTTTTCCAGGAGAAGCTGACAGGGACCTACATGGGAAAAATAGATGAAGGTCACTTGCCCTGTCCATGAGACTCTTACAATACCTTTTTTTCAGGAAAGTATTGTAGTATTTCCTGCTGCAACGGCCAAATTAAATATGAATAAACTAGCATGCTACCATTTCACCATATGAACTTTAATGCAAAATAATATGTATCTTTTAATTCAGTAAATTAGAAAGTGTATTTTTTAAGAGGAAAAAAATTACCAATGTAGCTAAGTCTTTGCAGATCTTGGCATGTCTACAATACACACAGAGACATCCAAATGATGACCACGCTGCCTCCAGAAATCAGGGCTCAGCTAATAAACGTCACTGGAGGAAGGCTCGCTCAGCCTGGGCACAGCTGTGGGTGAGGGAAAGCACAGGGGTCCTGGCCACTGTTTTACCCTGCTGGTGCACTGAGCTAGCTCCCATTGCTCACACCAGCAGTGAGTTTCTTGCCTGGATAATAATTTCCTTTGCACGTGACTTAGACAATACCCAGAGCATTTTCCGTTATGGCTTTCTCCACAGCACCCCTTGGTCTGGGTTTACATTTCATTGTCTGTGCTTCATTTTCATGTGCTTTCCTTCTGCTGTCGGATTTTCCTTGAGCCCCCTGATGAAATCTCTCTCTTTTCCAACCGTATTTACAACGGGTTTGTTCACAAAGCCTTTACATCTTTGCAATTCTTTGCCCCCATTACAAATCTACTCCAAATTAATTCCTGTTCCAAGATATGAATATCTTTCCACTCAGCCGTGCTGTCCTGATAGGCAATATATTAGTAAAGTGTTTCTCCGGGATCTTGAATGACACTGTTGAAAAGTTACTTCTCATGCGTGTCAGTCTTTGTGGGGTGAAAATGCCTTTAACATGCTCCTAGGATTTACACGGGCTTCCCTGGTCCGTTGCTGCCAAGTTCAGATTCAGTTGGAGCATGTGGCATTCTTGGTCCTACTCTTATTACGCTTTCCTTTTTATCCAGCCCTGCTCCATTTTTCATATTTTTCTTATTTCTGCCCTGTGATGTAAAGAACAGCCAGTAGCTAAGTGAGCCCTTGTCATGTCTGTCCCACTCCAGCATGAGCTTCTCCAAGTCTGCTGCAATCACTGTGCTTTCCTCTTCCTTTCTTTTTCCTTTTGCTTTCTTTTGATTATTTATCCCCTTTTCTAATATTTTAGGGCTCAGACCTTCAAATAGATGAGCAAGGTGACGTGTTTGCTGAGCATGGTAAGAAACCACACGTGTGCACATCGACAGGTGCCATATCTCTGCTTCCACCTCAGTGAGCAGAGATCAGGTCTCATTTCTGTCTCTGCCTGCAGCAGTCCAGCCCCAGAGCCAGAGCTCAGCTGTTTCCAGGCTGCTTTCCCCCTTTTGCAGACACAGCCCTTGCTGCTCAAGCTCTTTCAGAGCTCTATACCATGCAAGCCATGGCCATACCAGAGACATCTCTTTAACCTCATTAAAGAAGCCTGCAGGAGTGAGGCTGGGAACCTCAGACCAAAGCACAGGTGGGGGGAGCAAAGAAAGAAAACCTTTCATTTCTAAAATGAGTGCATTTAGAAGACAAAATACTTTGGGGAAAAAAAAAATAAAAGTTGTGTTGCTCAAAAAAGCTATTGCGTGCCCAAATGTTGGCTTTGCAAGCCTGAACCCCATTTGAAATCAGCAAATACAGGACGTGTTCCCTAAGAACCGTGTCCAGGAATGGCATTTTATGGACTGAATTTATCATCCAGCATTTCCTAACTGTTTATCCCCCTCACTTGAGAGCTTCCTTCTTAAATGAAAATGAGATCTTCACCCTGGACAAACATCTGTCTTTAAACCATGGTACTGTTGCTTCATTCCTGGGAAAGGATTGATCAACTGTGCAGCACCTCAACACACACGCTCAACTCCTCCCCCAAGTGACTGGTCTGCCATGGTATCACCATTTTCCTGGAGCACACCAGGAAGCCACAAATATTGGTACAGACAGAGACCATGGTTTAAGCTCCAGAACACTTAAAATAATTGACAAATCAAAGCCTGAGAAGGAAAGTCATATTAACCATCTGTATTAAGACACAAGTATTTGAACTGCTGTTGGTTATCATCATCATTTGCCAATGTCCACAAAAAAAAACCCCAAACACGACAGCAACAAAATTCACCTGTTGCTTTGGCAGGCAGTGAATGGAGAGTTTTCTTCAATTTGTAGCAGTAGAGTCCACCCTCAAATTGTTCTGCTGATGGAAATCCAGCAATCTTCTCCGTCACTATTGCGGGTAGAGGACAGGCCACCAATGGGAATAGTTTCACAATTCTTTTATTGGAAGCATCTGTAGAAACCATAAAACAACAACTACAACAACAGCAACACAAAGCCATGTTTTCTCACTTCTTAGCAAGCAAGGAGGGTGCCAGAGCAATTCCCCACCCTACCCCCACCACCGCATGGTGGTTTTCTTTGTTCACATTTCACTGCCTGGATCCTGCAGAGAGATTTATGGGCTGGTGCTGAGCTCAGGATGCACACAGTGCTGGTCTCCCAGGGACTGGGCTTGACCATGCAGAATGGGGGTGCAGAAAGGCTCCCGCAGCTTCAGGGAGGAAGAAATTGGAGGAGGAAGGTTATTCCGGGCCAGATTCCAGTGCTTTCCACTGAGCAGCAGCTCACCAAAAATCAAGCCCTGGTAGCTGATGAGTCTCTTCATGTTGTCACTCCATGTCTGCGGGGTATTGCGCCCAAGGACACAATGCCTGGATCCAGAATGATGTCCCCTACACTCGTTTTTGGTCTTGGTCACCATCCCAGTAATGAGCAGTTCATTTATTTAAATGTCAGTTGACTTCCCTATGCAAAGGGTGCCAAGAGCACTTGCCAGCCTGGCCGAGAACAACACTGTAGTGTCTCAAGCTCTGCTGGACCTGCAGTGGGACTGGGAAGGGCAGAACCTGGTGGGGAGAAGGCTTGGCATGCCAGGGGTGGTTGTGCAAGAGCAGGATGTGAGGTACTGGGTGCCCATCCTGGCTTAGACACGATTTCCCAGTGTGATTTTCAGTAAGTTACTACATCACTCCTGAGTCACCCAACTCTAGTGAAGGGGGGACATCGTGTTTCCTGATTCTTCAGGCTCTCAGAAGGAAGAAAGTCCCCTGATTTGTGAAGGATGGGAGGAAGAAGCTAAGAAAACAAAGCAAAGACAATGAGCCAGCAATAGAGCCGCTTAGCTTGGCAAAAGCAGCAACCAGAGGAGCACATGGGGATGTACTCGTAAATATCCAGGGTCTATCCAACACTCACCTACACCCAAACCCTCAGTGAAGTCCAAATGCGTATAGAAGCAGAGGTGCAACACTCCTGGGCACTGGTAAAACTGGGTCCTGTGTGTACAAAGCATTATTTTTTTCAACTCCTGTGCGCGTGTGTGTTCTTCTGGTGCATGTGATAAGCCAATAAAAGAAACTCAAGTGAAATACTGACTGGGAAAAATGTAACCTATTAAAGCCACACAGAAACTATTTTTTTTTTCTTTTTTTTTTCCTTTTCTATTTTTCCCTGTTCTTGCTCTTTTTCAGTTTGTCTAAATATACCTCCGGGCTTTTTCTCTTGGTTTAAGTGTGCTCTTTCATGGATAGTTTTCAATGTATGTTAAAGTTACTGGCTGCTGCCAGCTCGGATTTTTGCACGGCGTGTCTCGGCTTTCTCTTCTATTAAGACAAAGTGCTGGCACTGCTCTTTGACCAAGCACATTGTTCATGGTACTGAGCAGCAATTTTCCATATCTGACTGTCTTTGGGTTCACCCCAGGAGGAAGGGTGAGCCTGGTTTATTAAGTTCTCATTTCTCAGAGAGCAGCAACATCTGGAGCGTGGGGTGGGCTGCTGGCACGCCTCAGCGGAAAGGAATTCGGCACGGGGTGAGGTCTGCCCAGCTCCAGAGGTGTCACTGCGATCGGTTCTGGTGACGGAGAAATAACGAAGCCCTACATAAAACAACATGAGGAGCACATTTTGATCCATGCTGGGCTGCTTGGGGATTTAGTTTCTTCTGACAGGGAGTCAGAAGGCCCAGGAACCACACTGCTCTTTGTTTTCATCATCCAAAGCAACATTTTCCTCTTCTGCTATGCAAGATTTTTCCACCTGGCAAAAGCTTGTGTTTCCCTTGGTGCCTAACAAAATAGGTTAGTAAAAATCAAAGCAGGTGTAGAGGATGAACTCTGGTACTTGTGTTCGGTGCCATGTTTATAGCTCCCTCTGAGGCACTCCTGAAAACCCATTCCAAGTGCAGCTGTCCTCTGAAAGTCATAGTATGGAAACCACCTTTGGCTGAAGGTAGGTAGTGTGCACCATGGCCAGCAATGTGGACAACCTCTATGCCTCTCTTGGGTATCATCTGGGTCAACCTGAGATGAGATTTCCAGAAACAAGTTGCTCTGTTACTTTGGGACACAGACCCGAGAGAGCTATACATCAGCTTCCTGTAATGTCACTCCTCCACAGGTTCTCCACAAATACCCTCCTACTCCTCATGCTCTTACACAACACAACTCTCAACCTTTCCTCAAGCTGAAACCTTTTCCCATTACTGGAGAGTCAGGTAAAAGAAACCTCTCTGGATGGGGCTTTCCAATGCAACACTGTGAGATGGTAACAGAACACCCCCCTTTCATCTCCATGTGAATTTGTAATTGTACTTGCTAGAAAGCCAGCCACAGTGCAGATAAATGCAATCCAGCATGTAACTCCTCAAAGTTTATTTTGGCTGCCAAGCCAAATGTGGAGATAGTCTTTAATTAGAAGTGTTGCCTCTGCAACAGTGCAGAGCAATAACAGCAACAGCGGAATGCGTCTGAAGTGTGCGCTCCCCTCACATGGCTATGGTGAATTAAGCAAAAATGTCAAACTCGGTCTGCAACCAGCAGACATATTGCATCATGTTGAATGTTTACACCATACAGTAGCCTGACTACAAGAGAGTTGGTGAGAACACACTTCCTGACAAGTGTTGGTGATGTCTATGCTAATTGGGTTTAGACTCAGAAGAGCCTGAGATGTTCCCCTCCGCACCTATTCAGATTACTGTGATGATGACCAAGATAAGACAGTTTGTAGTTAACGCCTGTCATCACTTGGTTTTGGGAAGATCTGTAACAGATTTCATTCAGAGAACCCCAACTGCTGGAGTACGCCCAGTCAGGGTATTCCTCATTTGTGGCAACATTTATTTATTTAGAGCTGACTTCTTCCGAGACATTTATCCTTACAGAAATGTTTGCAAATATCAGCATATCAATGTAAAAGCTTTCTGGTAAAATAATATCTCTGCCTGATTTTATTTTGCAAGTTTTCTACCCTCCTGCAATGTATACAGAAATGGTACTTGCCTAGCGATGTCCGGGAGTTACAAGGACCACACAATTGAACGCACAGTAGGAGATTGCCCCGTCACAAATATGCTGTATTTCTTACAGAAAATGTAATATTTTAATGATTTATAAAGTCCTTAATGGGTCTATTATTATACATGGACATAAACCACACTTGAAAATCCCTCTTTCTCACTTCTGGGGCTTTTTCTTGTAGCAAAAGCCCCAACATCAAGAGAGTAAAAAAATAATTAACAAGAACCTTCCAGGAGCTCTTTTTTAAACCACCTTTTCTTATGTGATGACAATGTGACTTTAAGGCAAAATGTTCCCAAGACCTACGAAACCTGGAAATAATTCCATCAATGCAGGTCTCTGGTTTAAAACCTGTGAAACCAGGTCTGCTCTCAAGAATTGTAAAGCTATGGGTTTCCTCTTCTGTTCCAAACACGGTCAGTAACCCCTAGCCTCTTGCCAGAGCACATCTCCAAACCAGGCAGGAGAGAAAACAAAATGGTTAAACCCCTCCAGGCCCTTGGCTGGAGCTCCAGAGGGCCAACAGGGGCCAAGATTCATTTCTCTCCACCTGCAAGAATTAGTCTGATTATTTAAATCAGACAAAAACCCCTCAGTGTTCACTTCCTGCAACGTGCTTACACCTTTTTAAAGACTAGAGCAAGCCTGGTGCCCCTCAAGTGACCACATCCAGCTGCAAAATCAATTTATCTCAGCTTGGTAACACCTACAGCAATGCTGAAGCACCGTGTCTTCTCCAGGAATTGCCCCCATGGTAGTTTGCTCTTAGCAAACTCGAGTTAAAAGCTCCATCCGAAACACCTGACTGTGAACAATTCTTCCCAGCAAAATCTTGTGCAAGCAGAGCAAACAATTTTCTTCCTAATAAAAGCAAGACTTTCACAACTGATGGAGCCAACAAGTTAATCAAGTTTCCTACTAAACAGGAAGTTGTGGGACTGCGGCAGGAGGAGCAAATCTGTGTTTTGGCTAGAGAAAGAGAGGAGAGGAATAATACAAATTAACCGCCGGGGGGGGGGGTT
Organism: Chloroceryle amazona; assembly: GCA_027560015.1. Lineage (NCBI taxonomy): Eukaryota > Metazoa > Chordata > Aves > Coraciiformes > Cerylidae > Chloroceryle > Chloroceryle amazona. The sequence goes on along the minus strand of JANHFX010000637.1, from coordinate 12,303 downwards.
GTTTATTTGACAGGAAAGAACCCTGCAAAAGTACCAGTTTGGGCAATACACAGTTTGATAAGACTGGCAATAAAATGAAAGCAAGCTGCAAGAGCTTCAGAAAAGGGAAGGGTAAAGCCACCGCATGCGTGAGGTTCATTATAATTAAACTAGAGTCCCATTATTAGTATTTCTCATGATTGCTACCGCAATAGTTGTTGTTATTTACCACTAATTACAACTGTAGCAAAACTTGCACTGCAGCAGCATTTGGCCTTTCTGCCCCGGAGCAGGATCCCGCTGTGTTGCTCGAATGTGGAACAAAATAAATACCCTCAGCCCCAAAAGGTTTGTAGCATAGCCTTTTCTTTTGCAGGAGCTTACAAAGGAGAATAAAATCCCTGTTTGCTCCATTCTCATGCATACAAACCAGCTTCCACTTTCAAGGACTTGCACGTTCTCCTGTCATCTGATGGGCAATTAGTCCAGCGCATCTCACAATGGTGGCGATGGACCAAATCAAGAAGACCAAAAAAATACAGACAAAAATGCAATCATGTCATTACTACAGAACATATGACCACATTTTGCTTCTAGCTACCAAGCAGCACTATGGGATGTGTGTATTCATGTGAAAATAAGCCCAACCAGTCATTGAGATATATACAAAATGGATGATTCATGATGATTGTTACACTGGAATTGCTTGACAAAGAGGCAGAAGAAAGCTGTTGATTACCAGGCACCTCAAAAAAGACCACAGATACAGAAAAATTTAATATTATGGTCACTGTGGACGTGCAAATTTCTGTCTGCAGACTAACAGGCAGGCTTGTGAAAAGGAATGAAGAAAAGCGTACTCATTACATTCAAAATAACTGGAAAAATTTGCGTATCCACCAATTCAAAAAGGGTGGAAGTCCCTGAGTCACACCAGCTGAGACCATTGAATAGGTCAGTAATCAGCACTCAGAAGTCCTAATGGGCAATACACCCTTTATAGCCTTAATCCTTTGAAATAATAAAGTCTCAAAGGCAGAAGAGGCCATAGAGAAAACACATAGATCATATCCTTGTTATGGTTCTTCGGTTCCTTGGGACTTATCTTTACTCAAAAAAAGCAGTCTTATTGAACCCTCCATAGGCTGGGGGACTTGAAAGTGTAAGTATTTGTTGGATCAAAGTATGCATTACTTCAAAAGCATAAAATGCCTAGATATTGAGGGCAATAAATCTTTCTCTGTAAAATACAGGCATATATAATTTATACGATAAGCTTAATACTGAGATTTTTAGCTTGGCTTCCAACAGACATGAGATGTAGGCAATTATGTTCCCTAAAAGTGAGTCTGTCTGTCCTCTCTCTGTCCCAAAGAAAATAATTTTTGAGCCCGTTAGCCAATTTCAACCAATTTTGGCAGAGGGATAGAGGTCTTGAGGGTATTAAGTTCCCATATGCTTTGTGATAGTAGGTGGCCAGGTAGGAGTGGCAGACTCATTAGTGCATGCCTGGAAGGAATGGCATCAGCCATAGACACAACCCTTTCTTACACCTCAGAGAATCCAGAAAGACCTCATGAATGCCCAAATAGGCGTGCACGAAGAAACAGCAGTCAGTCGAATTCACATCTCATTAGACATCAGCATATCAAAGCACAAGGCTTGTTGATCTCCCACTTTTGAAACCACCCATTTCTCCTCCTCTTTCGGTCCTGCCGGCAGCTATGGTGCCTTCAGAGCACCTTCACATCACAATTCTCCACTTACTGCTTTTGTTGCTTTCCATTTAATGGGAGCCCCGTTGCATTTTCATGCCTTAACTCTCTGCTCATAACTGTCAGGCTATCTTCTAACATATGGAAACAATTCATTTTCTTTGTCATCGTTTGGATCTGAAACGAGGGTACTCTGAAATGTAACTATACATGAATTTCCCTGAACTAATTACATAATATTTATCCTATTTTCTTTAAAGTAATACTCGCTAGCTCAGAAATGAAGAACTGCATTGCTTATAATAAACTCTGCATGCTACATTGTAATCTAAACTGTACAGTTATATATGGTGAAGAACTAAAAGGTTTGAGTTATTCCCCTTGGCAAACATTTTTTTAAGGATTGCTTAAATAAGCAGTACAGAAACCAGATGTCATTTGGTAAGAGTATCTGAATGACCAAAAATTTGCTGTCTGGGTATTTTGTATTTTTTTTTTTTTTTTACTTTATAAAAACATGAGAAATTCTTTGGATTTATATCATATTTAGCAGCTGTGAAACAGTGCAAACATCTGTTTGTACCTATAGGGAGCTGACCTACGGGGTCCTCATCTCTTAATCACCAAGCAACAAGCTAGCCTCATATACATAGTTTATTGTTTTCTTTTCAGCTGCCTCCTGCACTTCAAAGTTTTTATACTCTCATGTTCTATTATCATGGCGAGAGGGAACAGTCCATTCATTTTAAGCCCAGATCAGTGCAAGAACTGAGCAAAATTGCCATGAAGCATCGTGGATGTAGAAATGCCCTCAGACACATCCATGAGCAACTTTCAGTGGGTCATAAAAAATTGCTGCTTCCCTTTTTTCCCCCAATATTATTTGCTGTTGGTTTGGTTTTGCATGTTTGTGGGTTTTAGTTAAACTTAAAGGCTGGAAGAACAGAAGATGAAAAGGAACAGAAGGCTCTTTTTATAGCCAGTCCTACTGTGGGAAGAGGGGTTGACAAGACAGCTCCATGAGGTCCCATCTACCCTGTTTTTCTAAGTTTCTGCACTTGTCAGTTATTATAGGAGAAGTCTGCTACCTTCTACATCCAGCCAGCATCCCAATGACTAGATAACAAGGAAAATAAAGTCATTTGAGTGGTTACCCCCTTCCAAAGAAGTTCTCCTGAGGTATCTAGGCACAATATAAAGCCGAAGTAAGATCCCATCCTGTGCCAGGACTTTTAAAATAATCCAGGGCATGGAGTGGAAAAGGAATATATTCAACAAACATTTTGCCCTGCTCTTTACCACATTACTTAGACACCTCCCGCCCCCCCCATCCTTCAGCCTTCAGTGATTTAGCCAGGAGCAAAAATTTTCAGCCTCTGTGATAATCTCTCCCCTTTTTTCCCTAATGTAATATTGACCCTGGGACCTTGATTTTTTATGCAGTGAAAGAAAGGTGCAAACAGCGTGAAAGAAAAGATTTGTGGTCCTTGGACACAAGAGTGGAATCAGCACTCCCAGATATACTGTGAGAGCTTAAACGATACTCTGAACTAAGTCTGAAAACAAATGGGAAACACTGTATGATTCCATCCCATTACAGTACAAATAAATCATTTCTGGAAATCTAAAACAAATGGCCCAAGCTCAGCTCTATGGATGGTCCAAATGCAAAAAAGCTGCTAATTCTAAAAGGCAGATGCAAGTATCCAATTAAGTAAGAATGCAGGAAAAAAAAATAAAAAAATAAAAAAAAAAAAAAAGAAGTGTAACTCGTTTAGCAGGAAGATGTTAAGGCCATGGAAGTGGGTCTTCCAATCACCTTTTTTGGTATTCCTGAGCAAACATTCTTTTTTGCTTACGTTAATATGGAATGTATTATGACAACGTTCTTATGGATATCCATGCCTTTTGTCTATCAGTACTTGCAGATACATTCAAAACAGCTGCAAATATTTTTTAAATTATGTAAAAGTCCCAAACACTTTGAAAAGAATATTAATATCCCTTTAAAACAGCAATGTATTATATTAAATTAAGGATAGGAATTTAGAGAACAAAAAAATATGTTGTTAGCGTTAACGTTTTCACTGCTTTCAAATGCAGTTGCCTCAGATAAGGCTTAGAATTATTTTGGTTAAATTTAAAAGCGTTATGGTGTTTACACATTTAGATGACAAAGCAGATAATCACACATACAGATTGCAAGGAAAGGTTTGTATTCTCAAAGCTCAACTGTTTTTTTCCAACTATTTTTTTTTATATATCACCTCTTCCTAGAATCTTGCCTCTTTTCTAGCTGAAGATCATCACAGCTACAATATCATTCCTAATGCAGAAGATGTCATTTCTCCTAACGTGTCTCCTGCAGTGTTTGTCTGTGGAGACAGAAAAAGAAAAAAAAATTAAAAATTACCTCAGAGTAATTTCGTAAGTGATCTGGCAAGGGGAGTTATCAGTTCTTGGAATGAACCTCTCAACCATCTTCCTGTGATGGCCTTTTGACATCCATAAGGAGGAGGCTGGAAGCAGGCAGGGAAGCTGTGGGGCCTGAATGGCTCCGTATGGCTCCTCTACCAGACTCTTGGAGGAAGGGAAAATATTAATTAGTGCTTTTCCCTGGTTCATGGGAGCAACAGGAACATTGACACTGCCAAAAGAAGATTGCAAAAGTACTGTGGGAAAGTGATGAAGATCAATTGGTCTCCAAGCCCAGGCATAATTTCTGTCAGGTCCTAGCCAAGGAGAAGAATGGGAAACTTCTGCAGGCATCACACCCTTCCACACAGCATTTCTGAGGAACATCTGCTCTGCAAGGGCAGGAGGACTAGTGCCTTGACTCAGGGTCCAGAAGAATAGAGAAAGAATCCAGGAGAGCTGAAAGACCACACTCTGAAATGGTCATACAAAAACACGCACATGTGCAAGTGACTGCAACTTGGAAATGTGTTTCCTGGTTGACCTGTGTTTTGGGTCAACCCTTCTTTTTAGTTTTAAGAGATGCCCAACATATAACTTGGACCAGACCTAGCATAGGCTCCTCGAGAGAGTGCTTTCCTACATTTCTTCTGGCTCTTTCTTTTGTTGTGGACTGTGATGTCACGTCTTTTGGTTAGATATATGCAGCTCCACATTATCCCTCCTAGCATGGACTAAGAACATGGCAAACAACAGGGAGGATGGGCAGAAGATGGAAGAATAAAGCTGATTCCATGTGCTAACTCTATTTCTAGGGATTTCTGGACTGCTATTACTTCCCAATTTTTGCTAGGATTGAACAGCTAATAAATACAGTTTCCATGTCCCATAAATAACTGGGTGTTTGTCAGCTCACTCAAAGAATAATCAATAGTTACTGCATGAGACTTTCCAGTACAACAAAATAAGCTCTGTGTTTACTTTTGCCAGAGATACCTATAAATTCTCCACTTCATTTCATCCCTACCTAAAATACCAGTTGTACTCTCCCAAAAAACAACCATGACTTAGCTGCAGGCAGCTGGGTGCCTTCAAAACTCTGTGGAAATAAGACCTAGACCTAAATAACTCCCACATCTCTGGAGGCTCCTTTACTACTTGGTGAATCAGGATACAAGCCCCAGTCAGAACCTGCCTGCAGTCCTTGGCTGTCTCCTAGTGCTAAGTCCTTGCTAGGACTTCAGGTTGTCAGAGCACCTTTTCGATATAACTGTCTTACGCTGTCAGCCCCTCCTGAAGTGGGCATTACTTGTCTGCCCAGGACCATGGGGTTACAGATATTTGAGTTCTAGCACCACTCTCACCTTGCTGTGAGATGCAAAGGGCATAGACCAGAGTCCATGCAAAGGATAAAGCATCAGCCCTCACTGAGGGTCAGCTCGTCTTATGGTCATCCTAGTTAAAAGCACAGAAGCTTTTTGGTTTTCCTGTGTTGCAGGATCAGCCTCTGAAATTAACCTCTGAATTATCTGAGATATGACAAATTTTAACCCGGCCCAAATTATCATTATCAATCAATCAGATAATCCTTTGGTGGTCACAGTGACCAAATGTCAATGTGCGTGGGCATTACTCCATGAAAGACTGATGACAAGGGGTTTATTATTGCCCAATATCTCACCATGGGAACACAGGGACCCTTGATTACTGGTCAACAGTCTCAGGTCTCCCTACCATCTCTGAACATCCCGTTTTGGCATGTCTCTAGAGTGTCTCCGTGGACCACACACTCTTCGGCGTGCCTTGCCTCACCATTTTGCTCCACTCAACACCTCGCAGGAACCCACACAGGTTGAACAGTCCCTCCAGTCCCTGTAAGGCCTTTTCTTGGCTCAAATCTTTCCCCTGGTTTACCCACCAGTGGATCTCACTCATCTCTTCCTCTCAGTGGTGGGAGATTATCTGCAGATGATGGGCTTTACAATGGTCCTCACAGCAGCATCTTCACCATCAGGCAGGGAGTCTCCTATTCAGCCTTACAAACCATCCAGGGAAGATTGATTTTCATCTGTAACTCTTTAACTACTCAAGAGTTTCCCTGCTTCTGCTCTGCTTGTTTACATGGAGGCAAAGTAACACAGTCAATACGCTGGGGTTGTTTTTTCACTTCTAACTTCCACCTCATGGGTGACACTTATCAAATCTGCTTTTTCACGTGGACCTAATTTAAAGGTTGTGGTCCATCTATTAGCCCTGATAACACCACCCAAGAGGCAGAACAGCAATAACTTACTGGTATCTGGAGCTCTGCCCTAAAACTTCAAATAAAAAATAAATAAAATTTAAAAAAAGCAAACCTTAAACCTTATAAACAGGGCAGCTCATTATGTATCTCAGCACTGGGGCACTGTTTTTGACACCAAAAACTCCTGTCCTGGGTTTCCATTGAATCAAATTCCTTCATCTGTGCAAAACCACTCTGCAGTTCAGAGCTAGGATGTGTTTTGCATGGCATTCCCAGAAACGCCACTAGTCACCAGCCTGGTCTTCCTCATTCAACTGAATTGCCTGCTCATCTTTGGGCATGTATTTTAGGTCTTCTCCCCTCTTTTGTCCACACCAGGCCTGTGCTCCATCCTTTCCAGCCCCTGATGCTGCAAAGACACCTTCCCACTGCACAGGGAAAGCTCACCCTGCCTCAAGCCTCCCCCTCCAAGGCTCTTGAGGAAGAACAGAAAGCTCTGCATGGGAGGCACCCGGCTCCTTTCCAGATTCCCCCAGGTTTTAGCAGAAGCTCTGCTGCCCCTCAGCTCAGTGCAGAGCCCCTGTGCTCACCATGTGATGCTGAGCTGCTCTCCCCCTCTCCCCCACTGCAACCAGTCTAGAGGATCTCAAACCCCACAAGAAGAGGCACAGAGGAAACTACCAGCTGCACCCAGCACACGACTCACCCAAGCAATGAGCAGGTCTCACAGGAGGAGCTGAAGTTTGCTGTTTCTGTATGTGGAAACAGCCCTGCTATCTGAGCATGTGGTTACCTGGCAATTCCAATGGACAATTCTGGGATTATAATTCCATTACCGGCTCAGCTACCAATTTTTGCAACCTGCCCCTGCCAAGAAAACTCCAAGAGAAATAAAATCCCCTGAAACCCCTGTGCACAATGCTGCAGCTCAGAGCTTGGCAGCTTCCTTCCGAAATTAAGTGATTAAAGCAGTGCTAATGAGACGTTCATCACCTGCACCTTTTTCCTTAAAATAAATATGCAGGGCTTTGCATTACAGGTGCATGCAAAACTGCTTAAATATACATCTTTGAAGCACGGGGGAAAAAAAGAGAAGAAAATAAAGGACACTCTGGCAAAAAGTTCCCCAAATACTTGAAAATATAACTGAATAAATAACTTTTTTTTGGACTGAAATCTGCAGACCTTAGCAGATGTGTCCAAGCTAAACCAAACATCCAGGGAACTGGATCTCCTTTCTGATGAGAAATAATGAAGAGCATTGCACTGGCAAAGGGACAGGCTGGAGGAACCTACTGGTCTTTTCCAGCTCTGACTTCCGTGATAGCTGGGAGTTATCCTTAGGCATTGGCTTGATCCATCAATGAAGTTATTTATTGCAAACCCAAGCCCCAGGGCTGCCAAACCTCCATCCATATTGAACCGGGAGCATTCAAACATTCGCCCAGTGAATAGGATTATTGGGTACTTACAGCCAAGCACGTGCCTGTGCCTTTGCAGGGGTGGAAACACCACAAAGATGACTGTATATACAAGGAGGGGGGGTAAAAATCCTTTTAGGAAGAAGTGGATTTGCAAAAATATGGGAAGAGGGGTGGTCGGGTTTTTTGAAACTTTTTTTCTCTAATGTTTTAAAAATGCCACCACGGAGGTGTCAGCTTAAATTCTTAGGGAAAATAGTGAGGGAAATAAAGAAATCGCATTCCACAGACCTGCGTGGAGGTGTAAAGGGGATCTTTTCAGTAGGGCTTTTTTTAAGGCCACACTACAACAGTACTTGCCATTGTATTTACAGGCCAGGATGTAAAATCTGCTTACGGGATTTTTTAGCTGCACTCGCTGCTATACTTTGCAATCCTTTCTGCTGCAGGGCTCTGCTCCCCCGAAGATGAAGCCCGTGGCAAAACCCTTTTCCTCAATGGAAATGGAAGCAGGAACAGGCCCTGAGTTTGTAAATATTAACTTATTTCAAATGTCAGATTATTTACTCTCTGCTCTTTAACCACCCAGGCCAAATGGACGGGGTCCAAGTTTGTTAACAATAGCTCTTGGCTGGGACAAGCTGTAGCAAAGGTTAAATCCTGTTTGCCTTACACGAGCATGGAGCCCCACGGACTTGAGTGGCACTGGTGACTTTGGGAGGGTGACTTGCTTTGACACTGGGACCTACCTTCAGTTTTGCAGAGAGTCCTGAGCAATCCACAGGCACCATGGTGGTGTCAGGACAGTGCCTCCAGGCACAGCAGCAAAACCCACAGCAACGAGGAACAGAAACCCCTTGGTGGGTTTGTGAAACCCTTGGTGGGTTTGTCACCATCAAGGAAAGTGTTTGGTGGCACAGCCTTGCGTGCTACTGCTGTTGCACAGCCCTGTGAAGACAGAAAGCCAAAGACAGATCTTTAGGGACCTCTAAAGCTCTTGGAGGGATGGACCCTCCTGGCCCCAAGGTATGTGACACCCCTGTTTGCAAGGTCTAGTCTTTCCTCCTTATTAATCCATCATGCAACAGCAAGCAGAGGAAAGTAGCTGCCGTTTGACCACAAATCTCCAAATTCCCTCCAAGAAACAAGCACCGGGTGACAAGGCTGTGGTGGACCATCCCAAAACACTCTTGGCATGGAAAGGAGAGTTGCCTGCACCAGGAGAAGAGGAACATATCTGTGCAGGAAGGTAAGAACAGCAATGGCACCAAGTCACTTTCCTCAGGCTGTGCATCACCCTCCTCTTCCTCCCCATCTTCTTCCTCCCTGCCAGTGCCCCTACAAAAAAACATGCTGATCCATCAGGGCACATGGTGTGCTTTGCCCGGTGTGACCTGCACAGATAGCTTGCAAAGGAAGCATTCGTAGAGGAAAGCCAAGTGGCCCACAGTGCAATTTAGCCAGGAGCACTCGCATCCAGAGACATTCCTCCCTTGATTAGGGAGGCTGAGGGGGAGCCAGGGGTGGGTTAGCGATCTCCTTCCTGCGGCTGTGGCCATTCCCACCACGGCTTGAATCATACCTCTCAGAGACACTCTTGGGTCGGGCACGGGAAGTTCATGGCTGCAAACGCACTGGCGAGGAAGGGGGAAGAGCATGGGGATGCAGGGGAAGTTCACCGGGGTTCAGCCAGGGCTGGGTCCGGAAGAATAGAGGTCTGATAAAAAGAAGAGAGGAATTGCAACGGACATGACCCCCCAGGGAATCCTCATCTCTTTCCCAACCAGTGCAAGGTGCTGGGTACATAAAGAGTGAAGAAACAAGCTCCAACAAGCTCACAGCTTACAGTAGCTTGAAGAAAAAAAAGGTGCAGACCTATTGCTACACCTCACCTTGACAAAAAGCACTGTCTTCAGGACAGAGTGTGATATTTCTCACCTCCTCTCATGCCCTGTTGCAAACCACCCTGCTGAACTTGGACAAGTTTGCTGTGATGCATGCACTGTGCGCTCTGCAATGCAGGAAAAGCTAAATAAATCTCTCCAGGCAGCCAGGGTCAAGCCATACCATTCTTATCCCTGAAGCCAAGAAGGAGAAGCTTGCACTTCTTAGCAGAGAGAAAAACCAAGGCGGTGGAATGAAAAAAACAAGGAAAACGTTACTCAAATTATCTCCACAGCGAGTGGAGGGATCAGAGTCCAGAGAACAAAGAGATCAGATGACCAGATGGGACAGATCAAGCTGACCACAAAGCCTCTGTCCAACATTTTTTGACAACTGCCAGAGCCATATGTTCGGATTGTGGAATAACTGGGAAGGGTGTGTGGACTCGGTGAGAGCCCAACAACACCCATAGCTCCGCGGCGGCAGGATGTGAGCCAGGGCAGCTTTGGTGTGCGACCCATATTGCGGCCCCGCACCCTGCAAAGGGAAAGAAGCTGGTAGATCATTTAGCTCAACTCCTTGACAGGCTCTGACCAGCCTTTCTCCTGCTTTTCCTGGTGTTTGGTCCATCACTAATGAGCCATGTTCTGGGGGGAATTCTTAGGTCATTTATTTTGCATCACGACTGCTAGGAGAGGTAGCAGGACTATGGCTAATTAGGAAAGCAGACAGATAGCACCAAACAAAGCCAAGGACAGAGGGACCGTGTCTGTGCATATGGAGGATGGGAGTGACCCTTTCTGCCAGCTGCCTGGTGAACGTGAACATTCATGAAGGGCAGAAGCGGCACATCCCAAATGGCCCGTCATGCCCTTTGTGCAACATCCCTATAAAAAACACACTTTCCTCATTTATTTTGTCAGCTGCTCTTTTGATTATTTAGCACATTCCAAGGAGTGCGAGGAAATACGACAGATGATGTTCTGCAAAACTGAAGGTGACAGTTTTCAGAAGTGACGAGTAATGATGGGTGCCCCACTGGAGATGTGCAGGCACTCTCAGCCCTGCCCTGGAAACGTGCAGTTTGTCACCCACTAATGAGTGGTCCCTCTGGGGTGTCCACTACATGTGGCAAATTCAAGACCCTTCTCAGCAGAACTTGGGACCAACCAGTTGTAGCAGCAGGCAGTAGTTCTACTAGGTTGTGGGGTTTTTTTAGAGTGAAGAGAGCTTTGCCCCATAATATTATTTAATTTTTGCCCTGACATGAGTGACCAAGGGACCATTGCAGAATGTGATCTTCCAAACTGGCCCTGGGCTTTCACAGAGACTTGGAGTCCCTCTGTAACTGGAATAACGTGTTTCTAAAAGCACAGCTCATTCCCATGTAGGTTTGCTTTTTCTTGCTTTCTCCCACAGATACATGGAGCATGTGATGGAAAAACTCTGTTTTCCTTAGGAGACAGACTAAAAAGCTGTTGAAGATCACTGCCCTCATTTTACCAACTGCAACCAGATTCAAAAGGGTCACTGAAGGAAACCAGACCAAAGCAGGGATTATAAAACACTCATTCCCTCTGTGGCAAGGAGAAAACAGGGAGCAGGAAGTCAACTACAAGAGCGCTGTCTTCTCTCCAGCCAAAACACTGCCCAACAGCAGTGAGAATCACAGCCTCACTTCCCCATGTCTATCTTCCCCATGAAAAACTATTGCCATCACCAAGGAGAAGTTCTGCACCAGAGGTGGCATTGCCCACAGCACTGCCTGGGCAGGACACACATCACAGCAAGACCTCTTCATCCCAAGGAGCACCACACTCACAGTAATAGGATGTCCACAAGGTGTCCACTGGCACCATGATGGGCCAGTTCCTGCCCATGTTGTTTTCTGGAAACCAAGTGCCTGTTGTTAAACCGTCCTTTTGTTCGTGACAGCAGGGTGTGGGTCCCTCCTCTGATGTTAGGTTACTGGTCACATCATCATTTCAAGAGGAACTGTAGACACGGCTTCTGACAAGCCACCCGGAATCCAAGCTGCTCACACTCCTGGCCATCACAGAGGTAGGAAGCTACACAACTGAAGCCCAAAACCCAAAATAGCATCCACCGTCTCCTGGCAGAGTTTGCTCCCCTGGGTTCAAACCCACCATTACTTTCAGAAAAATAAGTAAAAGAGGTGTCAAAAAGCACCAACTACAGGCAGAGGTATGCTCCTGTCTGCCTGCAAATCACCCAGTGGACACCCTCCAGCTGCACAATGGCAGCTCTGAAGACCTCTCTTGCACCTCTTCCCTCACCATCCCAAAGCCCCACACACATCCCACACCACTCCCTGGCTCCTTGCATGACTTATATTTTTCTTTCAGCACCAAGAGACCAGATTTCACCTCCATCAGCAGATCCAGCCTGTGCTCTCCACCTTGCTGTAATTCCCCAAAACTCTTGTCCAGAGCAGAAAACACCTCAGCTTAGTTCTCCTCTAAAGGGTGTGCAGGTTTTATGGGGTAGTGCTGCCTGAATTATATGGGAACCAGTCTTTTTTAGCAGGGCCTGTTGTGCCAGGAAAAGGTTTGAAACTAAAAGAGGGAGATTCAGCCTGGAGAGGAGGAGAAATTGTTGGTGCTGAGGGTGGGGAGAGCCTGGC
>JANHFX010000636.1:0-11094 GCA_027560015.1 Chloroceryle amazona | reverse complement strand
TCTGCACTTACCCTTGTTAAACCTCATTAGGTTCTGCTCTGCTCAGCTCTCCAGTCTGTCCGTGTCTTGCTGGATGGCCGCACAGCCTTCAGGTGTATCTGCCAATCCTCCCAGTTTTGCATCATCAGCAAACTTGCTGAGAACACACTCTGTCCTGTCATCAGTGTCATTGTTAAAGATGTTGAACAGGACCGGACCCAGAAGTCCAGACCTGAAGTATATTTTATATACCATATATATTGCATTTAAAATTCTAACTTCTTAATGTGGCAACTACTTTCCATTTTTTAAGCATGTACACTTTTGAATTAGTGCGAAAAGCCTGCTTTACCATTATTGCTCACTTTTTACTCTTTAATCTTTTATTTTTTTATTCTATAACGCCTTAAATCATAGAGCTAAGGATACCCTCTCAAGATTGTATTCATCAGTCACTTATATTAGTACTCACCCTGCTCAAAAGCATGTACTGAGATCTCACTTATCAGAACCTCAGAGTATAGTTCCAGTGTCCCTACAGCAACCCCTGCACATGACTTCTCATAGAGGTTGTCTGTGTTGGTCCATATGAATGTGGGTTCACACCTCTACCAGTCAAAGCTGACAGCTCTGAGATTGCTGGGGCTTAAGTAGTTGTATATTTTAGGAGTAATTTGCTTGCTAAAAGCAATCCAGGTGAAAAGTATTTTTTCCCTTGTTTGCATGACTAAAACTTCCGCATGAATTAGAAGCTCCTGTGCTATACATAGCCCATGAAGGTACTTAAACCATGTGCATCACCTTGCATCGAAGAAAACCCCAAACAAATCAACCCCAAACCCCTAGATCATATCTGTCTTGCCTATATATATCCTCTTGGATGGTTTTGATAGATTGTGTCTTGGCTGCCTGGCTACATTCATACTACTAAGAGCTGTGTCCTAAGAGTTTATGGGAAGTCACAGGGGTACACAGGGAAAGGATGCATGTCTTTTAGTAATTATACTGAGATCATGTTTTTCTAATTCAAAATATAGATGTATCTCAACATAAGAGGAAGAGTGAAGTCTTTATTTGCCAAACCCCTGCTTCTATAACAATCAATAAATAAGAAAAATCACAACAAAATAAATATTTTTTTTGTTTTCCTGTGTGGAGGGCTATAAAACTGTCAGAAGCTCAGCTCAACACAAAACCAGAGGTGCTTGTCCCCAGGGCTTGAAAGCACATGCAGGGATGTTAGGGCTAAGGGGAAGCTTATCTAATCAACTGTTCTGATTGTCAAAGAATTATTATTCATCTCACAAAACTGAGAGATAAATAAAATTGTCCATAAAAGGTAAAAATGAAGACTAGTTTTAACTGAGATGACAGAACAGGAGAAGAAATTATGTGAGCCAAGAGCCATGAATTCTCTTTTGATACCATAATGGCTTCAGACAGTTGAACACCATGATTAAAAGAGATTCATAGGATCATTTTTTTTTAATAGATATAATTGATCTCTAAGATTAATCTCTGATCTCAAAGATCTCTGTTCAGAGAACCCAATTATTTATAGCTAAGGAGTTTTCTGAGACAATTTTCTACTATGGTGGCAGAAGAAAGAACAGAGCAAATGTTCCTCTAACTGTGGTAGGTCTTACAGTTCATAGACTTAAACTATTCTTTAATAAGTATACAGTTTGCAGGATTAACACTAGAATAGAACTGTCAACAAATGCTATCCATTAGATAATGGATTTGACTGTCTCACACTAATTAGGAAAGAATTGTATTTCAATTACATTAGCACTCATAAGCAACTGGAGAAACAAATTGCAATGAAAAGCCATTTAGAGAGGAAACTGTGAAAGTGATCTAACCAACTGTGCATAAAAATTTAACATTTTGGCCCTCCAAATGCTCTGAAAATAGGCAGATATGTTCTGTGCTGATTGCAGTGTTACAGATGACAGGATGATACAGATAAAACTATCACAGAGTTACACGAGGGAGCAGAATGAAGCAATTTTGCTCAAATTAGGCAAGTGAATAGCAAAATGCACTTGGTAAAGTAACTGTCATCCCTTGTGATGGGTGTTCCCAGACATATTCCCAGGACAAAGTTCACCAACAGAAGCTGCCTTGCATTTTACCTCTAGCACTGCTGAGAGGATGCTCTGTTAGAGGGCAGTAGACAGCACATTTCTGTCCCAAACATAAAGTTAAAAACCAACCAGCAAATGGTGCCACCCCCACTATCTACCATGTCTAATTAGTGCTCTGCAGATGAACAGAGAAGATTCCCATCCTAAGCACTTCTCTGCCATCTGACCATAGCTTCTGCCTCTGTATCCAGTGGATAACTTAGCTATTGCTACCAGCAGTCTGCCACACAACTATTTGCCAGATGTTTTCACACCAACCTGGGTGAGGCTTTGGTGGCTGATTGAAATCATTAAATCCAGGACAATGAAACTGCCTGCCTGATCCTTTTTTTTTTTTTTTTTTAAGGAAAGCTAGAAACTCCCAGCTTCAGGAACTATTCAGTTTTATGAGGCAACAGTGTGCACTGATCTACAGTTGTCTGCTTGGCCACCAGATACCTGACAGAAATATAACTGCTGTGAAAAATTCAAGGATCATGCAGAATTTAGCTGTCCTATGCATGTCTTCGAGCAAAATATCACCCAAATGAACAATGGATTACCTTTTCAATTATCAGCATTGTCGTGCAAGATGTTGAAGACGTTGGATGAAACACTGCTTTACCAAGGAGACTCTGGAACGGGATTTGTAACAGTTTAATGTTGTTAAATGTAGCTGCAGCAATTCAGTATGGAGAGCCCATAATGGAAAAGTAGCATACAGAACAAACATGGGATTAGTGCAGTCATCTTCCAATTCCATGAGACCTCAGAGGTGGCAGAGATGATGTATGAGGCTAAACAGGCCATTTTAAAGCATTAGTTCAAGCACAAAAACATGCACGAGTTTCATA
Organism: Chloroceryle amazona; assembly: GCA_027560015.1. Classification (NCBI taxonomy): domain Eukaryota; kingdom Metazoa; phylum Chordata; class Aves; order Coraciiformes; family Cerylidae; genus Chloroceryle; species Chloroceryle amazona. The sequence continues at coordinate 8,132 of JANHFX010000636.1, read as the reverse complement.
GGTGGAGGTGTGACATCGAATCGCTGAGCAGGAGAACTACAAATACAAGGAATTTAGATGTGTCCTCTGACTAGCAGTCACTCTGCTGCAATCCAGAAAATTCAAGTGCCTCATAGAGTGATTAGGTAAATAAACGGAAACCATCTCTGGGGATATGGAGCAGACGTCTAGCACTGGTGCACAGACAGCTCTGGTAGTCCATGCTCCATCTCTCTTGCTGGCCAAAGCCAGCATCTGCACCAGGTTCCAGTGTGTACCTTTAAGGGATTTGTGATTTTAAGCTTTGTTTTTGTAGCCCAGTGATGCAAAACCTCTGTCACACACAACAGAGTTAGAAGTAGCAGGAAGCCAAATTTCCTATAAATATGCCTAATATTGTTCTTATAATATTATTTGTTTGAGCTGGTACAGATTATGTGGGGAAGCAGATGACTTTATCACACATTATTTGTTACATGTTCAGTATTTATCAATCCTCTCACTGATGCAGTCAGTGAATCCCATGTTCACCAGTTCCAGGAAAGAAAGCTTCCTTGTAATTCTGACTATAAAAACTTTGCCTTTACAGATTCCTTTCTCTCCTAAAAGCTTTGGACTAGGTACAAGCCATGGGAGATTTTCTGAAAGGTGGGCCATCATGCATCAGTCATGGATGGGTCCACAGATCCATATTTCATAACATCTCTTTGTTGAAGTTCTTTTGCTTCATCACATCACAGAAATGTGATGGGATTCCACCTGAAATGGGGGAGGAAAAAGTTACCTGGTCTCTCACAGAGCTACTTGAGAGGTCCCACAAGTGCCCTCAATGATGTAGCTAGCATTTCCTGTGTGTAATGCTGCTTAATCTCGTCTCTGAGTGGAAAAGTGTGTGGAGGGAGACTAGTAAGTGTATTTGTATACATGTGTTTTGCAGTGTGATTTAATCACAAATAATGTACAGGATTAGCAAAATGTTATTACTCATGACCAAAACCAAACAAATCCTGATGTCTTGCTCTACCACGTGGTAGAAGCAATGGCTGGATTCTCCATTTTACATCTTTATAGTTTGTAATTCACATTTCTTTGTGATTTTAACAAAACCAATGAACAGCAGATGAACATGTAGGTTTTGTCATGAATGGAACATGAACATGTAAGTTTTTTCATCACTGCTGAAATCCCTACAGATAAGTTTGGTTAACTAAAGGAGATTCTGATTTAGAGGTTTTAGTGTATAGCCAAGAATTCTCTGAGCTCTATGAGAGGATTGAAACAAAAGAATAATACAACAATAATAAACATGTCCCAGATGGAATGTTTATCTTTTGGTGAGTTGTTGGGCTTTTTTAAGTTAAAGAATAAAACTGAAGTATTGCATTTATTAATAAAATAAACTTAAAAGATGGTAATTTTATATCTATTAAATTCAATGCATTCACTTAGAATGCAAATTAAGTAAAGCATGAAAATGAGAACAGATGAAAAAAAAAAAGATGAGATTCACTGCTTTGGGATGTTTTACTAAATGGGATCTGTATATATTCTGTTGCCTGAGCTTTCAATACGCGTGTTTGCTAGAAGGCTGTCTGCAGTGAATTTTGACCTGGTGATGAGGAGGATTTTCTGCTTATCAGGAGATGTTACATATACTGCCAGCAGCCCTGGTTGGCATCAACTAACTTGTCTTTCTCATGTCCAGGACTGGCCTCCTACACATTGAGAATTATTTGGTTTATTCGTTCAAATTCTTGCCCATTTTCCATAGGACCTTACCCTTTTATATGAGGCTGGAATGTTTGGGGAAGAAATCCATCAAGAGAAACTTCTTGGATGTTTATGCATATTTACTCATAACAAAATTTAGTTTCCAGAAAAGTGTTTGATATTTACTCTATTTGCCAAAACCCCAAAGGATCTGGACTTAAATGATCTGCATTCAGTACAAGCTATTAACATATTCAAGCACTGTTGGATGTTGAAGCAGAAAATAGCAGCTTTGATGTCTTTCACAAAATAGACACCATATTTTACTTCATTGTGCTTGACAAATAATTTCTACTGTGAATATATTCAAACTGTCATAAAAACATTTCCTTTTATCAACCTTTTTGCTTTTATCAAACTTTGAGGAAAAGGTTTTCCTGACCAACAATGCTTTCTACCTCTAAGACCTCATGTAGCTTAAAAAAGTTTAATTAAGGCTACAGACTTAAGACTATGGACTCATTATGTTCAGCACAAGGATAAAATCCCCAGTTCCTTTTTGGTCACACAATTCTGATTTACAAAATAGAAACAGACCTTTTAAAATCTTTTGCTGACATGAGTAGCATGCATGCAAGTGAACAGTCCTTTTGCTTAGTTTCTACCCTCAGAATTTCAAGAATATGTTTCATTAAACACAAGACTATTTTACATATAAGAACATATATGTTTAAAAACATTTCTGTTCCATTAAAAAAAAAGGAAATAAATGAGCTGAATAACTACTTTGGCTTATAAAAAACCCAACAACAACAACCAACCAACCCACCCACCCCCCCAAAAAAAGAAAAGCCCCCAAAACCCCAAACAAAACCACGAGCCTAAACAAAACACAAAAACAGGAAAGGAAATAAGTCTTTAAACAAAATACATTTAAAGAATAAGACACCAGGTCAGGCTGTCAAGCTGAAAAAGCTTTTTGAATTACAGTCTAAATGTGATAGATGTGTCTTTCAAAGCATGTACAGTAGGTCTATACCAAGTTTATAAATATTCTACTCCTTATGTCTCCTCTCTGAATCCAGGACAAATGCAAATCTAACCTCAGCTGCTGAGATATTTACCCCCTTAGATACCATGCGTAATAAGGTTCATTCTCCATTTACACCCTGGGCAGTATGGTGCAGGCTGTTTAGTGAATGCTGCTTGACTGGGTTCATTTTCCTCTACTTTGCATTTCTTGGTTGGCACCTTTTGTTGCTTTCCAAATGGTGCACATCAGAACAAGAATAATTCTGGCTGGGAGATCCACTGGAGGCCATATGGTCCCATTAGGTCCTCTGGGAAAAGCTAATTTTGAAGCTAGTGCAGGCTGCTCAGGACATTGTCTAATGAAGCACTAAATGCCTAGAAGGATGAAGAGCCCACAACTCTCTGGGCTACTTCCTACAGTGCTTAATCCTTCAGCTGTGGACTCATATACACCAGTGCTTCCCTAGCTGCAATTTGTGTCTGTTATGTCTCACCCTTTTTCTTTGCATCTCTGAGGAGAGTCTGGATCTGTCCTTCCTGTATAGCATTCACTCCCAAGGGAGTTGAAGGCAGCAATGAGATGCTCTGTCTTCTGATTTCTGTGCAGAACTGTGCCCAACTCCCTCAGCCCCTTTGTATGTGACAGGGTCCAATCTCAAGCATCTTGTTGGACCTCTGCTGGACCTCCACCATTTGTCAGCATCTCTCTTGTTCTGGGATGCCCAAAATGGGGGACACTACTCCAGATGTAACTCCACATGTGCCACATGGAAAGAAACAATTACTTTCCTCAACCTGCTGGCTATGTCTATGCTCCAAGTGTCTGTTTATTTTAGGGCCCCTTGAGGACCTGGGAGTCAGGCTGGGCTGCTGTCCAGCTTCCGTGCTTTCAGTGTTTCTGTCACACAGTCTTCCAGCATTTTGAAAAAAGAAACTTCTCCCTATCTGCTTCCTGCCTTGGGGTTCATGCAGACATGTTTTCTTCCTCCAGACAGACCTCTATTCTGTACTTTCTGGAGTTGCTCCCCAACTACAATAATTTTTAGCTTTCATCTATCTGAAAGGGTCCCTCTGGATGGAACAGGAAACTGTGGTATCTCAAATATTGTCATACAAAAGACTTTTCTAAGCTCTTAATTTTTAATACTCTTAGACAAGTCACCAATCTATTTGGCAAGGAAACCGCAGAAATTCTCCTACTCTGCTACATCTGTTTTCTTGTCAATATAGAGGAAGACCTTAAGAAAGACTGTCAGAAAATAGGTACTACACTCATATGTAGTCATGTTTCTTCAGAAAAGTCTTGCAACAGAAACATTAAATGTATTCCTATATTATTATGCACAAATTACATCTCAGTTGTGTAGTAACTGCAAAGACAATCTTGCTGTAATGCATCCTTGCTATTTGATACTGAGATCTGTCCAAAACCTTTCCCTGCTCGACAAGAAAGGCATATTTCTTTATCAGCTAAAATATGCTTCTTCTAAATGCAGAAGCACAGCTATGCAAGATAATTGTAGTTCTCCCATTAGCATTAATGTAACAAAAGCAATGCACTACTGGGGTATGGACAGAAGGGCTAGCCCTAGTGAAACTTCATTTTGTCCTGCATGGCATGGACATGTTAATCATGGCTATATATATTTTCTTCAACAGGTTTTGCAGCTATTTTGATACGATGCTGGCACTGTAACGTGCTGCTGCTGGTATCTGAAGCCACCAGAATTTTGATTTATTTAGAAAACAGGCTTACTTATTTATAACTATGGTGTTGGGGTAAACTCTTGCACAATCATGCTGGCTTCCTCCGTGAGGTTTGATATATTCAAGCTACTTGTGTTTATTAACTATATCCAATACACCATGCATGTTTGTAAATTGTGAATATTCTCCTTTGTACTACCTGCTTTCATTCTGTATAGAAACATAGGTGTTCACATTTTTTTTAAAATGCTCTTTGTTCACAGACATAAGTGTGCCATGACATGGGTCCACACAAATTAGAGACGTGCACGCTTGAAGCAGGAGCTGCTTGCTCATATTTATGTATTTGAGAACTGCCTCCTTTGCTCACATTTTGCCTGTTGTTTTCTAGAAGCAGCCAGTGAGCAAGAGGGACCCAGGCAATTTACTTCTCAGTAATTAAGCCCCAAGAGGTCACATGACTCACGCCCTCTGCTTTCCCGCAGATGATTTCCATCAGTAGTCAGCAGGAATCTGTCTTTAGGAAGGCTCCCAAACAGATGCTCTGCACAGGCTGTTTCTACTTCTCTGTCACATCTTTGCCTGGAAGGGTGCTTTGGGCTACACATGCCTAAAAGGAAAAAAGGGGGCAGAGGAGAGAGAGAAAAAAAATAGCAAAGCCCCAGTAAACTACTTCTTTGTATTAATGGTTAGCAGATCTTACTCAGACAGGAGAGGAAATCACAGGTTGGCTTGGAGGGACTATCGGTCTGCTGGGTAAAATCAAATTCCAGGGATATGAAGATTGTCATGAGAAAACTGGACACTAATTAAAAATTTCTTCATTGCATTAGTCAAGTCGGAATGCCTCAGCTGCAAATTTTACTGCTGTTAATGCCAGGTTTGGGTTTTGGCTCTGATATAAACAATCTCCACTCATTACATATTTGAGGCATGGTTTTATATATATATATATATCAAAATGTTTATAAAATGTTTTCTATTTGGCCTTTGCTATAAAATGAAGTTATAAAATGCCAGAACTGTACCTCAAGCTACATGTTTTGGAATAACCTGAACAACAGAAAAGCACAGATTAGTGCAAGCTGTAGTTCCTCCTAGAAAACCTTAGATTTTCTTGTTTTAAAGTTAGACTTTGTTTGAACTTGTAACATTTACAGAGGAGTAATTCTGTAACATAAGAATAGGATGCTTCAGTGATGGAGTAAATAAATCTAAGGCTGAAAATACATATAATGTGAATTACTTTGCACTTCTGTATTATAACATTACACTATAGACTAAGCTTGCTAGTTAAGTTACATTAGTAATAACACTTTAAAATGAAACACTACATATTTTAAAGACCTATTGGAAGGAAATAATAATATCAACATGACATTAACTTTTATTTTCCCATCTATTAATGATACTTTTCCCCCTATTTTAAGTAAGATTTCCAACTTAAATGGTGCAATAAGAAATATTTGCCAAACCATGTTTTTATATTAATCAAGGTCATTTTGCTCAGAATTTCTTCCTCCTGATGAGTTTTGCTACATTACATTTTTATGTTGTAATAGATTGCTTTAGCTGTAACCATCAAGAAAGCAAAAACTGCAGCATCTAAATACAGGGCCATAAAGCCAATAGAAAGAGTGTCATTGGTATTGAATGATTTAGGAACAGCACCATTTATACCTTCTTGTAGACAGCTGACAGCCTAAAAAGTCATTGATCTTGAGTAAGACTGCTTATAAGATTAGTTATCTACATACTATTTTTTTTTTCAGGGAGTCAAAAACTGATTGAAGCCCAAATCATTTGAAGGCACTTACTTGCTGCATTTGTCTGCAGTTCCCCTATCTGCCTCCCAAAGTAGGTTAGAAACTTTCTCATGCCTAATGACCTTACGTAAGGCCATTTTACAGTGAGTTGCTATTTGCACAACACCACTGTCATAATTCAGTTTATCTGGCAATGTTAGTTTGGCCAAGCCCCAGATGAACTCAACATTTTTATGTAAAGCGACTACTTTCTTGTAAGACTTAAAGTTGAAAAACAGGCCAAGTATGGTCCAGACAACCTCTGTGTTATCACGCATGTCATTAATTATGCTTCATCCTTTATCTTGTATGTGATACATCCATTAGGACATATTGCTTAATGAGACATTTGACTTTATTATCATTTCCCAACTGTTCAGGGGAATTTATATTTGTAAGTTTAAAGCACGGCCAAATTGTCAGTGTAGACAGTTTGGCATTGGCCACTTTTTTCCAAAATTTAGTCCAGTAGTGTTTTATTGAATACAGCTGCAAAATTCAGATCCTACAGATGGTCACCACAATTCTCAAAGGTTAAAAAGCCAACACATTGGTGCCAGCTTATGTAATGACCCTTAAAGTACTGAGACATACAAGAAAATACATGTCTTTACTGTGAAATTTTTCATAGATAGGCATGGTTGGAAAGGGGACCTTAACTGTGTGATGTTCACTAAGAGGCTGGTAATACCAGAGATGAATGTGAGGGTCTGATTCCCTGATGGGAAAGTAAAAAAAACCCAGACTGTTAATGATGGACTTCTGGTTTTCCCATGGTGGTGGGAAAGAATAGCAGACAATCTTTGCTATTTTATTTTCTCTCCAGGGCATATTAACTTTCTCATGGCAAATAATGATAATTTTTCTGAATCCAAACAAATAAACACTATTTTTCTTTTGTGTGGGCTGTTCTGCATAGGAAAAAAAAAAAACCAACACACAAAAAAGCCAAAAAAAAAACAAAACCAAAAAGAAACCTTAAAAAAATCAAGCAACAGTCAGTAAACCAGGATTTTTTTTCCCCTCCTCTTTCTGCATGCCTATGGCTATGAAATGTGCTCATATTTCATGGAAGACATAACTTAGCCTGCAATGGTTTGTAAGAACAAGCAAAGGAACGTTGTTCCAAATTTTCTTAGTTTTGTTCACTACAGTTTGGAATCCATCTTCTCAGCTATAAAGAATTGTCTAAAGCTCATAATGAACTCTAAAAACATTACACAGAGTTCCATCCCTGTGATTTAAATACTTGCCTTCCAGTCCTGGTGGTCTCACAACTTACTCAGCAACTGACATCTTAACATGCTGTTGACTCCTGATTTTGAAGTCATAAAGGGACAGTTATGGACTGAAATAGAAAATAAGAATCAAAAAATCATAAACTTCAGTTACAAAAAGCAGATCCTGTTGTTATATAAAAATAAGGGTTGCTGATCATTTTAAAGGGACAGAACTGCCTACTGACAAAATACACTGATATACATTCATCTGATACTTCTTTGAGGCATCAGCACCTCCTTGAGAAGGAGGAGGAAACTGCATGATATTTTGAAGCTTAAATGATCCAGGAAGCAGTTACACTAGCGGCACAACCCTCTCCTACAATCTCCTATTACACATTGCTTAGGTGTTGGCTAAGCAAATAATATGAATGTAAAATTTATTTAAACATGATAAAATTATATTCCTTTTTTTTGCGCAGATGTAGAAATCAGTTCTTACAATATTCTGAGAACAGAATTTCTTGAAGCACTTTGCATTAATTACTTACATGTGCTTTAAATATGATTATTGAATAAGATTTGGACTATTCTTAAAATTTTTATATTCTATTTTAATAACTACCAATAAAAATTATAGAATTAAGAATTGCATCTCAATCTTATTTAGTTTGTTAAC
>JANHFX010000635.1:0-19805 GCA_027560015.1 Chloroceryle amazona | reverse complement strand
TGGACATGAAGAACAATTTCTTCCCCACAAGAACTGTCAAGCCCTGGCCCAGGCTGCCCAGGGCACTGGTGGAGGCCCCATCCCTGCAGGAGTTTCAAAGCCATGGAGATGTGGTGCTGAGGGACATGGTTTAGTGGTGACCTTGGCAGTGCTGGGGGAATGGTTGGACTCGGTGATCTTAAAGGGCTTTTCCAACAAAAAAGATTCAATGATTCTCTGAAAGCATAATTTCACAGCATAACTCCCTTATTATGGACTCTGGGTGATGATAATTTTAGGAAAGACGTGACACTGAGCATTGCTTTAAGATACTGTCTTTAATCAGTGAAATCACAGTGAAGGCCTGTGGCTTCACCCCTTGCTGCTGGCAGTCATTCTTTATAAATATCTAACAGCGCAGAATAAAAGAGGGCTGTCTTCACAGGTGGCTAAGGTTAGTTACATCAGCACAAATCCTAAAGTACTCTCTCCCAGAGTCAAGCTTCAAAGGAAACATAACAAAAGAATTAGTACCGTTCAGTATTGTCAGCCAGGCCCTGGCTTTGCTCTCCAGACACAGAAAGCCACAGCCTGAGTGTGTGTGCTGGAGCTCCTGTCCGGTCAAGCACCGCAGACCTGCTGCGTAGGGACAAGGGTCAGTGCCCACAGCACTGGGCATCATGGTCATCCCTCTGCCAGGGCCATGGGCATCCTCATCATCTGCCTTCAGGGGCTCTACCCTACGTATTTTCATATGGAGGCAGTTTCTTCCCATCTCTCATCTTGTCTTAGTGGGCTACTGATATAATGAGCTTCTGGCTGCCCTAGAAGAAAATGGGGTGAGGATTGTTATTGCTCAGAAAAACTTCATTTTACTTCTCTTTGGGAAAGGGTGAGTGAGCAGCTCCAGACTTCAGCTCGTGGCAGGAAGACGTCTGCTCCGTTGGCTCTGGTACATACACCTCGTGCTGCTGCAGCCAGACAGCAGCAGGGTGCAGAAACAAAACAGAAAAATGACCACATAAGTGCAGTCCCATTGCCTCCCAGGGATGCAGGTGCTCGGCCTCAGAGGATGGGGAAAAGGGGCATGTGCTTGGCCATGGCCCTTATCTGCTCGCAGGTATTGACTCCAGAGATGCCTCCCAACCCATGAAGCCTGGGTGAATTCATCCTCACATTCCTGCACAGAATTTTGATCAAAATGCAAGTACAGACACGTGTTATAGACCCAGAGGTGTGAGAGGCAGGTCTCTGGCAGGCAGCACTGACACGACAGCACCAAAAGTGAATGCAGAGCTCGCAGCCAAGGACGATGTGGGAGACGTGCTGTCCAGACCAGCAGGTCTAATAAATGTCCAGGAATACCATAAAAAAAGCACATCCCCTCCATGCCACCTTCTCCCCTGCTCTTTGTAATCACCTTCACCCTACAGCTACTCTGCTTTTTAGCCAGAGCCGCCCTTCTCCGAGCATCCCCATTGCTTCAGTACCTAGCTTTGTTTATTGATGAAAGAAGTTGTCAGTCCATTCCAGCCATCATTTCAAGGCAGATTCTACACTGCCACAGGTCATTCCCAGTTCTGTCTCACCTGTAGTAAAACTGCCCTGCCCTTGATCCAGCACTGACCTACGCACACACATTGATTCTCATGTATGTGCACGTCCTCAATGATTTCAGTGGGACTCCTTCATGTGGTTTTCTTAGCGACGGCTGCTGGGCATGAGGCTGCTGCTGCTGAATCGACCAGCAGCAGGCCCATCTTCAGGTGATTTAGAGGAGCAGATCAAAGCATTCAAGAAAGGATGGAGAGCCTGTGTCAAGTTTCCGTTAAGTGAGGACCCAGTTTTGCTGCTGCCAAAATAATAAAGTGGTAAAATGTTCAGGGAAATGCAAAATAGGGACTAAATTGATTGGGAAGCCTGTGCCCGTTACTCTCCCCAGGGCTGTGAATTCATGGGAGAGAGGCGAAGGTCACAGCAGCGCTTATGAACAGACCCAAATACTGAAATTCAGGGATGCCAAAGACTTGCCCAGTGCTAAAAATCAGCACAAGGAGAAAGCACAGGAAGATATTTCCTTTTTTTTCCTTTTGGCTGCCTACTTTGATCCTGGGTGTTTCTTACACTTTAAATTACAGGGAAAAAAAAAAAAGTCTGCTCTTTCTATAGCTGGGGCTTTTCCCCAGCTTTTATGCAAAATACCCTATTTAAATGAGTTTCTGTAATCTAAACAACAGAAATTTAACAGCATGAGCTGAATGAAAAAGATCTATTAAGCTCTGGTTCCCGAAAGCAAGTTTCAGGGGACTCACCTGAATAAGTATTTGCATGAGAGTTACTCATTACCAGCACAATGGGATTTCTAAGGTCCCTTATGCTAAAACCAGTCTGAAGAGCATGCTGGGGGAGGAATCAAGACTAACTTTTCATAGCATCTTCATAAATAAAAGACAAGGTTCCCATGAACAGCAGAACCCAATCTCAGCCAGGAGACAGGCAGAATCTGATAGGCTTTCTGAAATTCTGACCTGACTGCCCATTTCCCCTTAGGGGAACTCAGCAGGGATTCAAGACACCCACAGCCCAGGAGAAAGAACAATCAGCTTAAAGAAACCCAAAACTCCCAAAGATAAAAGCAGTGCATATCAGCACGTGCAGGGGAGCAGGGCAATGGAGGGGATGCTTCAGCTTCAAGCCCACGAGTTCACACTGTTTTCAACAGCTTCACATTGTCATTTCTAGCTCTTTGTAAATATAGGAGAAAGGAGAGGGTTGGCACTTAATAATTTATATGGGACCTCATAACCAAAAGTAGGGCAGCCTCCATCTCCTGCAAGTTGGCTGACAGGAGTAACAAGACACTGCGTGGGAGCAGAGGCCAAACTTTCCAGTGATGGAAATGGAGCTCCTGTAAGACAGAGAGACACAAACAGCCTGCTTGTGGAGGCTTTCCACAAAGGAAAATTGTCCTTCTCCCCATCCACTCTTTCCACCATATTTTGGGGTTGAGGGGGAAGGCTGCAAGAGGGAGACAGTAGTTTAAACCACAGCTTAAAAAGAAAATACCTGTCCCACTAGTGTTTTCAGATCTTTCCAAAACGAAGACCAGAAAATGCAGGTGAGGGGTTGCTCTGGCAATCAAGAGCCAGGAAAAGCATAAGCCACAGAGCAGCTGGTCTCTCAGAGCAACATGGTTTCCATAGTTTTCCACACAGTACTTTGGAAAGGGGAGCAAAAATGCCCAGCTGCAGCCGAGGCTTCACATTGAGAGCTTTTTCTTAAACAAAGGCTTTGTACCTTCCTGCACAAGGGGCTGCACAACTTTGGTACCCACAGGACACGCGCTGCAGGCCCACCTATCGCACATGGAACACACACTGGAGGAGCAGATTTCTTTGACTATAAAGCGGTTGGGGGTCAAAAAAAAGAAATTATTTGCCTTTCTGCTTTCCCAGCAGAACAGAAAGTAAGGGACAAGCTCTCTAGCCCCTTGCTCAGACAAGCTATTATTCATGGGAGCAAATCTGTTTATACCAACATATTTGTCTGAGTGCAGGTTGTGGTGCCGGGCTCTAAATCCCCTAACACCCTCAAGTTTGTTCCCAGAGCTCAGAATAAGCACCATTATGAAATAGCTTTGTGCTGGGTAAACACCACAGAAAGGGGTGGCCAGACCAGGGGCTGAGCTGCAGGGACAAACTGGAAAACTCAGGCAAGTGCCTGTGTACGAAGAGCTTTTTTCCAAAGTGAGCTCTGCAAGCAAGAACAAGGATGGATTTCCCCCATGCCCACACTTTCAGCATCCCAACCTTTCCTTTCTAAATACAATCCGCTGCTGTTCAGGCTCTGACACAGCAGGCTGGCCCCAGCGTATCACGTGGATGCGCAAGCCCCAAATCATTGTGGTAGCTTAGCGCAGCTTGTTCCAGTTTTCTGTTGTGTTTGTAATGGGATGTCAGCCTCTGGCTGCTCGCCAGCACACCCAGTTTGCACCCAGAGAGTTGGTGCTTTTACAGACAGACTGCATACTGGAGTTTGGGGAATTAACCATGAGATCTGAGTGCACCATTTTGCACAGACCCCTTTCTTTTCTTTTCCTGAAGAATTAATAAAAAGAGAGAGAGTGTGTCTAAAAACTGGTATGAATAGGTTGATGTACTCCAGGGAATCTGATGAAATGTGCTTGTCAGGAAATGCTCAGTAGACTGACAGGATGTCCCTGGCAGGCAGGCCAGTCAGCCTCTGGCTTTTTAACTGTGCATGGCACGATCTGAGTTCAAAGGCACGACAGCAAATTGTGCTTCACTGAAGAATCTTCCAAAATGAGCCAAGAGGAATCTCCAGACAGCAGAAAAAGGCACATAAATCAATCAGTTTAGGTAACGCACCACATTCTTGGCCAAGTGGACATTGTTTGATGCAGCTGGAACTTCACAAGCATACAAACTCTGGGAATCCAGCAAAAATCTCTCATATCCTTTTACAAGAACATTCCAACTGGCAAAAAACACACACAGGAAATCAGCTGAGGATGGGGAGAGGGAGATCATGTAACAAGTCTCCTGTCTTGGCTCTCCAACGTTGGCCTCACCAGCTAGAAATGGTGCTGGTACACAGTGGCTGGGGTCGTGCCGTTCTCTATGTGTTTCAGATGACAGGAGTGACAAAGCAAATGTTCATCTAACGGGTAGCAGCGGTGTCCGTCTTCATCGTTCAGCTCCATCCCACAGTCCTGCAAATTATTAGAGTGTCACAGAATCACAGAATTGCCTAGATTGGAAAAGACCTTTAAGATCAAGTCCAATTGCTAACCTAACACTGACAAGTCCTTGACTAAACCATACCCCCGAGTACTACACCTACACAACTTAAGGACCTCCAGGGATGGGGACTCCACCGCTGCCCTGGGCAAGCTGTTCCAATGCCTCGTAACCCACTGAGTAAAAAAATTCTTCCTAATATCCAATCTCATCTTCCCTTGGCACAACTTGAGGCCATTTCCTCTTGTTCTGTTGCTTGTTCCTTGGTTGAACAGACTGATTCCCACCTGGCTCCTACGTCCTTTCAGGGAGTTGTCAAGAGTGAAAATATCTCCCCTGAGCCTCCTTTTCTCCAGGCTGAACAACCCCTGTCCCCTCAGCCGCTCCTCACCAGACTTGTGCTCTAGACCCTTCCCCAGCTTTGTTGCCCTTCTCTGGACACACTCCAGTCCCTCAGTGTCATTCTAGGAGTGAGGGGTCCAAATTATTTATTTTAATTCACAACGCAGAAGTATGAAAGTTCTCTGAGAAGCCCTGTACAGAGATCAAACGGTTTTTGAGAGCTGGCATCTCATGGGATTTTTTTGTGCAGCCGCATCCTTTCTTCAGCCCCACTGACACATTCACTTCCTGTGTGAGTGATGGTAACTCACACTGCACAGTATCAAGCATCACCCCAGCAGTTCTGAACAATCTGACTCAGAAATAAGATATGCTAACATGATCTGGAGCTCAAGGCTTCTGAAAGGCAGCAATAAAGCCTTACCAACTCACCACAATTTCTTCATTATCAAATAAACTGCCAAGTTTAACAATGTTAATTAACTCTTTGCCCCTAACTTTATAGACAGCAAATGAAATGACAGCCAAGACACATTGCTGCAAAAATCTTCTGTCCTCAAACTGGAAATTTCTCAGCTGCTGACAGAAAGGGTCATACAAAGCAAGGTTTGAATTGCTCATCTACTGCCATTCGAGGGAGGAGATTTATTCCCATCTTAAAAATAACAGTAGTTATGACTATGAAGTGCCCAGTCCCCGAGAAAGCTGCTGACCTACCTCACAGTGGTAACATTCCACATGGTAGTCCTTGTCCATGGACACGACTCGAATGGTTTCATCAGACCCCTGCAAGCATTCAAGCAAAAGAGAAACAACAGAGATTTACATCAGGATCAGACACATGCACTCTGTGGTGAGGAGATGATTTTGGGCTGCTGTTGGACACCACAGATCAAAACTGCCACCTGCAGTTGTTTTTAGAGTAAAGCTTCATCATCGATTGGCTGCAGATGTCCTCTGAAATGTGACACCAGAAATGTAAAATTCTCTCTGTCACATCTATCTCAAATCACGTATCAATGATTTGGTAATTTCAATATATCACACTTATCAGCATTTTAAATTGGTTTGCCCAAGATTCATCTCCTTCAAGTGTTAAAATACACTAGTCCCAAGGGGGGTCACACAGAGGACCTTCATGAGTGCCACCAGCATTTACTGACATGAAGAAAAGGTATCCCAAACACAAAACCAGCAGTAGTATAATCCTGCAGGAAATGAAGAAAGACTAGCCCAGCAAGAGTAAGCTTCATTATCAAGCAAAAGAAAGGTCCCATCTCAAGAACAGCGTATGATCTTAGGTCAAAAGGCTGGGCTCCAGAAGGAGCAATCATCTCTTCTCATCCACAAGGATGTCCATCTTGACACAAAGTCAAGTGTTAGAGAGGGAAGACCTGAGACACAATGCTCCTTCCCTCCCTCCCCCGAGGAGATAGGGAATAAAAGGCTCTCACCTCAGAGGGCAGAATGGGAAGTCCACATGCTGCACACTTTGGAGCTAAAACTCTGGAAGAGCAATGAGAAATTGAAGGCAAATTATAGATTGACATAAAAAGAGAGGCCCATATGTTCTCCGTGATAAGATGAAAAGCTGCAGCTGTAAATAACTTATCCACAGGAAAGCTTTGCATCCCCAGATCATAAACTCATTTTAGCATTGATTCTAAGTAATGTTTGGGCAACTCCAATCTTGGCACACCACAGAACAGTTCCAGGGGCTGCCCGCGCAACTCTGCCGGCTCAGAAAACAGAGCAAGGCACAAAGCAAGTCAGAAGCACATTCAAAATATATGCAGCTCTAATATCACAACTACCAGCTAAGAGCGCAACCATTTTATTTTGCTGTCTGAATGAGAAGTGATTTTTTTGCGTGGATTTATCAGTTGTTTAATTCAGAGCTGGCTGAAAGTTTTGCTTTGCAGGTTCAGTGGTGATTCTTTAGAAGTCAAACTCAGCCCTTCAGCTACTCTGAAAGGAACTCACATTGCTTTCCATGGGCACTCACAGTCTTGCTTGATAGCAGACTCATTTCTTACATCACCGAACACTTCACAAGCACAACTTCTCACTATCTCTGCTTTGCAGAAGGAGCAGCTGAAGTCCAGGGGTGAAGCAACTTCTTCAGAGTTACACAGGAGTCAATGGCAGGACAAGAGGAGAGATGCAGGGGATCTCTTGGGTCTAGATTCATCCTCAAACTTCCAGCTTCTAAACCCATCCCCTATTTTCCTAACCTGCACTTACTAACTAGCAGAAAAGCTAAATTAGAGGCTCATAGATTGAAGCATCTCTGCTGCTTCTTTTGTCCTTACTTGTGGTAATCTCTGACACAGTAGATTTTGTTTTCAGAGTCCACAGTGAACGGCACACCATCCAGACACTCGT
Organism: Chloroceryle amazona; assembly: GCA_027560015.1. Classification (NCBI taxonomy): domain Eukaryota; kingdom Metazoa; phylum Chordata; class Aves; order Coraciiformes; family Cerylidae; genus Chloroceryle; species Chloroceryle amazona. Next base: position 12,339 of record JANHFX010000635.1, on the reverse strand, counting down.
TGCAGACCACGCAGCGGAAGCAGCCTGGGTGATATGATTTCCCCAGAGCCTGCAGGATCTGCAACAAATCAAGAGACAGAGAAAATGTGTGTGGACAGCCAGTAATGGTGAAAACAACAAACATGCAGCTTCACTCCACACTGTGCTGCATATTCATCAGCAGGGCCCTGTCTTTTTTTCAGGTACCTCATCTGAAAAACAAGTTAACAAGGGTGGAAAGGGCAGCTGGAATCATAACATATCACCTGAAATGAATTATTAGCATGGGTAAGAAAACATTTAGAGTGTCACTCAAGGTATTTAGCATCACAAAGGATAGATGGGACACAATTTAAAGGAACAAAAATAATTTCTGAAGCCAACAGGTAGAGAAGACTTAGCAGGATCAGAAGGCAAGATGTACCAGGCCAACAAAGGGAAATACATCTTTATATTCTCCATGAGAGGCTGAAAAAAATACTATTGATAGGTTTTTGCAATTCCTTACATACTGCAGGGCTTTGTACTTGCTAGCCTGGCTTTCTAATTAACACAGGTTATGGAAACTGCATTCAATTCAACAGCCACAGTTCACCTGCTGGCTCTGGGGCAGCTACTGCCACCTGAAATACCACAGTCCAGCAGCCGAGTGATCAGACTTCCGACTATAAAGCAGCTTTTCCAATTCTAATGCTTTCCAGAGCTTATTAATGATAAGCACAGGAAAACCTTGGGAGACATGCTCTAACTTCACCACCCACAAGTTCCTAATTTCTTTGCCCCAGCTGTAGCTTTACACCACCAGCCACACAATTACGCACGTCTCCCTCCGAACCGCACACGCAACTGAGCAGTGCCAGCTGCTGGCTAAAGGCCAGGTGGCCTCCTGAGCCACCAGCCACTCTGTGCACATCTCAAACAAGTGGTACCTGCTGTAGGTGAATGTGAACTGCCTGCTTCAGCAGGATGTCCGCACACCTGCATGGTCTTGGGTAGATCTGAACAGAGGTCTCATTCACATGCTATGGGTTAAAGAGTATCAGCAGCTCCAAAAACCAGCAAGAAGACAACAGCTCCATCCTGAAAGGTACATGGGAAGCCGTGGCTTGACTAGAGGGAAGGCAGGCTCAGCAAGGGAATGCTGCAGAGCCACCACACTTCTGAGCGGGAACCATCAATGGGATTATGAACACACCACCCAGGGAAACCCAGAATGGGATAATGGGAGAGCTGAAGGCTCTGCTTTTCAACCTGCACTAGAAACAGGCAGAGCAAAGTCCCTGCACTACACACAGCAGGGTGTCAGCATCACAAAAGAAAATGCAAAAATCAACAAAAGGCTTGGTGGATTTTCCTTCTGCTACCAATCTCATGCCAGGCAGGCTACCAGCTGGCAACAGACAGTGCTGGACAGGAATATATTTTCCTTCTGATGCATTCTTCTAACAGGCTGTGGGATTTTTTCCTCCAAAAGCAACGATCACTTACCATGTCCATTATCAAATGACCACAAATGAAACACCTGTCAGCTGACTGCTGGAAACCAGAATACTGCAAAGGACAAAAAAGAGAATTGGCTTAAAATTTCACAAGGCTACTCGAGCATAAACAACAGCATATTGTGGGGTGTTACTGGCATGGCTTTTGTCTGTAGTCCTTATGCAAGCTAAACTTGCCAGGGCTTTTTTCCACTATATCAATCTGTGGATGGGTCCCCAGAGCATATTTTATAAAGACTCCATATTTCCAGTGTTCAGAAGTGTCAGTTCCTGTAACTTTGAGGTCCTAAAGCTAGTTTTAATTAAGTATATAAATAAATACTATAAACACCCATGCAACTAAGGCATTTAGTGACAAGACTTAAATGCTCATTTGACCATGTGAATCTGCAAGCCACTTATGTTTATCATATATTAAGATCACAATATCTGTACATATAGCCTTGGCAAGCCAAATTCTTCCTTGGTTACACCATTACAGGTCTACGGAAGCTTCTCCAAGGTCAGCAGTATTGTCCCATCTCCCTGTTAGTATAACAATCAACTCTGGCCCAGAGGAAGGGTTTTGCTGCTCCTGCCGGGACCTTACCCTTAGGCACCGCCTGTCGCATCTCCAACATGCGGCTCAGGCACAACACATCATCTGTCTATGGCTTTGGCCCTGTCTGAACAGTGGAAATGCAAACTGGAAAAAAGAAATATTTTAGATCCATTTGACTAATCTTTCCCTTTTCAGCCTGTGTAGAATATACTGATGAGAGCAAAGATTATTCTCTCTGTCAGAAATCACTAGGCTTCCCTGGTAAGTAGGCAAATAGAACTTTTTCCAGTCTCAGTGAAGGTCTATTAGGATCAGGGTATATGGCTTTTTACCTCCACCAGCCAAGGAGAGGACAATGGGGCTACTTCATGCTCAGATACCTTCACACAAAATCCATTGAGGGCAGCAGAAAGATACCTGTTAAGATGCCCAAGCAAACCCAGCTCATTGGAATGCGAAATCTTGTAGCTCCTGCCTCCACAGCAGGGCCACAGAGACACACAAGAGGCTATGGCCTCAAGTAGGGGCTCTGCACCACAAAACTGTGGCTTCTCACTTTGCTACTTCCAGCATCAGATGTGGGCAGCCACCCTGGCTGGGTAAACAGTGGAACAGAAGGACCAGGCAGGATGCTGGGCTAGCTGATAGGCAGAAAGGCTGTGTGTCTGCTGCAGAGATCAAGATGTGCCAGCACAAGGGGCAGCTGTGTGCTTACCAGGAAGTCTTCTTCACAGAACACCTTTCCATTGACAAAATAAAATGCTTTTCCTCTCAGTTTTCGACCTGAGGAATGAACACAGAGAGAAGAGAAAGGTCAGCAGAGAGTGGGGAGAAAATGTGAGCATAAACTGGCTGCTGAGAAGGGAGCAACTCCCTGAAAGGAGATTGGAGCCAGGTGGGAGTCAGTCTGTTCTACCAGGGAACAAACGACAGGAAAAGACAAAACAGCCTCAAGTTGTGCCAGGGGAGGTTTAGGTCGGACACAAGGAACAATTTCTTCCCCAAAAGGGTTGTTAAGGCCCGATCCAGACTACCCAGGGCAGTGGTGGAGTCCCCATCCCTGGAGGGGTTTCAAAGCCGTGGAGATGTGGTGCTGAGTGACAGGGTTTAGGGTGACCTGGAAGTGCTGGGTTAACAGCTGGACTCGATGACCTGAAAGGTCTTTTCCAAGCAAAATGATTCTATGAGTCTATGAGGACATCTGAGCACAGCGGCTGCACAGCTGCAGAAGAGCACTCAGCCCCAGCATGGGTCTTCCCACCCGCCAGCCCAGCTAACCCCATCTCCTCTTCCACTGAAGAACACAAATCACTGGATCCAGACAGCAGTCCCACCTCCAGGCAGGAGGAGGTAGCTTTGCAACCCAGGCTACCTCCTGGCAGATGACAACACAAAATAACTTGGCAAGAACAAGTGAGGATACTCTTGACACCTCAAGAGAGAAGGAAAAGAGAAAGGGCATGCAGAGAGTACTACAGAGTTGATATTGTTCCTCAAAGTATCACACCCGCGCTGTTCTGCTAGGTGTCTGCAACCAGCAGCTGCCAGATTAGCCACCACAATCCTGACCCCCAGTCTACCCCCGGCAGAGAGCAACACCAAAGTGCTCACTCAACACCAGCTCCCTACCAGCACATGCATTACTACAGCTGCCAACAAAAGTTTGAAACCATTTAAAAAAGAATACTTTTTTTTTTTCAAACCAGAGTGTCGTTACTGAGACAAGATGACAGAGTTTTTCCAAGGAAGGACTCTACATATGGGGAAGATTTATATTCACTGCAGCTTTTGTGTTCATGCGTCACATTCACGGTCTGTTTTCAGTTCTGGGTAACTATGGCAATGCACGCTCCCGCTGACACCACTTCTTCTGAAGGCCCTGCCTTCTCCCCTGAGGAAAGGACCCGGTTTGGGTTGGTTAACAGCTTTGCAGCCTGGTTTCCCTGCTCAGCCAGGGGTTTGAAATGCCGCCTGGCACCGGAGCAGGTCAGCTCATGCTGCTTGGCCAAGGAGCTCCAAGGACGTGCCTGGAGGCAGTGCCCAGGGCAGGACCTGCTGCAGGCTGGTTTTGGGGACCTGCTAGGCATCGCTGGAAGGAAATCAAAACTGAGACACCGGGCCTGCAAACCTCCTGCTTGATAAGCTGCACGTGGCAAGTGTCATTAAAAAAGCAACCACTGGCTGCTGCGATGACACACGGGACTAGTCAGGACATCACACCTTGGTGCTTTATGGCACACACCTACTTGGCAGCTGTGAACAAATAACCACGCTGGCTACAAAGCTTTAAGAAAAGGAGGAAGCCAAGTAAAACCACTTCAATCCACTACAACCTTGACCTACTCCAGAGTACACCAGAGGGCACTCTGAGGCTGGAAACAACTCCCACAGCTCCTGGGAAATGGAGATCCTCCACCAAAGCTTAGAAGTTTTGCCAGTGGATTCAGCCAGACCGACTTTTCACCAGGAGCCCTTAGTGCCCTGCCCAAGTCTCAGCCAGCAAGGCAGGTGGAGGATGTGGCAGCATGTTTCTCAAGGAACAAGCCCCAGTTTGCACATGCTTTGTGGTTAAGCTGCAGGCGTTGCTCAGCTGTGTAGGAGCCAGAACCTCACCAACCTGACACACTCATCATCCTTCACTCTTCTCTAATCCCTGCAGGGCACAGCTACGTTGCCCAGAGGGCACAGATGACCCTGGGCACCAGCCCATCCTGGCACCAATGCAGACACTGGATGGAACACCAAAGAAAACCTGACAAACCCAAAAGCATACTGCTGTGATTTGTTTCACCCACCCTGATGCTTTGCTAAGGCTGCAATACCAAACAGGACCCAGAGCCCAAAATAAGAAGAATCTAATCTTGGACACTTTAGCTTTGTGGCCCATAACCCACACTGGGATTTGGCATTCCTAAAAATGAAAAACAAAATCCATTTAAATTCGATTTTAAATGATGTGGTTGTGCAGGCTGCAGCTCTGTGCAACAGGCAGGTACCCAAATGACTTTCCACCTGTAGGCTTCTACTCTCTCCTAAGGACAAGCTGGTGGTGATGGTGAGGAAAAACACACACGTGGAGCCGTGCAATGAGGTGACGCTTCTTTGGACATGGCCCCAGCCGGTGCATGAGCAGCAGCTGTTTGAATCACTGCCCTCATGTCATTCTTCTAGTGACAAAAAAAGCACTTACCAGCCATTCTGCACCCGGTGTATTTTTAACCCCATGACATTAGCAGGTCAAGATTGATGGCAACAGACCTTCAGAGAAGGTGCCCCAGCCGGCATGCTGTGTCTGGGCTTCTGCTTCAAAGAAGACTTATAAAAGACTTATAATTGGTCTGTTGCTGTTACATGGGCCCATGAAGAAGACTTGCTGACACAGGAGCACTCTGAGGGATGGGGGGAGGATTTAATTGCTTTCTTTAAGGAAGAGGTGGTCGTTTTGACTATTTTTAGCTCCTCTCTGCACCCCATTTAAGCCCCTGGCAGAACACAAAAGGAAATTTGCCAAACCCAGGAGGAATCCGGTGACTGTGCAGCCGCCATGGGAGCCGATTTCTTCCTCCCCAGCTCTCAGTCTCTCCCTGCCCACATCAGGGTGGACTTCTCCCAGAGTCCCTTTGAGGTGAGGAAGCATCTCCTCAATGTACACATGGGAAAGCAAGATGCAGGAAAAGCTTCACTTCCCCAGGCTGCACTGGGGACCATCCTGGTGGAGCTGGAAAATGCATGTTCTGGCTACAGCCACACCAGTAAAACAAAAGAGCACTGGGACTGCCCCACCTAGCACAGCAGAAGCAGCTTCTGTCCCTGCCCTGAGCTCCCTTGGAGGGGGGGGGCTAAATTAAACAAATTTCTTTCAGTTGTGATACTTTGGACTGGCTGCCTGCAGAGTTGGGGACAGGTTTAGCTTGAGCACAGAGATACTGTTGCAATTTCACTGAAAGAAATGACTGAGAACTTAAATGGCATATAAGGAATCACATCTTGATTGCTGCCTATTTTAAATATGCATGGTGGTGACTAGAGAGATAATATCCTTTGGTAAACCCAGGAACATTAATGTGTGGCTTGCTGCTTTCTGAATAAATTGCTCTACTACGTGCCCTAAGCTGCTGGCTCCTGACTGTATTCATGTTCACTTCACCCTGAATTTAGCTAATATCCCACCAGAAAAAAATAAATAAATAAAATCAGACAATTCCAATTCTTTAGTATTTCAACTCAAACATCTTCGCTTGTTGTTATTACAGTTCTGTAAAATTGCCAAAAACACCCTCTGCGCTCCCACCACACGTTTGAGGTGGTGAAAAAACAACTCTGAGAAAAAGACCCGATGCTTCTGGCACACATAGAAAAGGTCAACCACCTCTGACAGCAAAGCCACCAGAGGTGAAGGCAGAAATGGCTCCTCAGAGAGGAACGCTGCAAAACCACAGTAAGCCACATAACTGAGCATTACCTCTCCTTCACTGATGGCAAACTGTTGCAAGAAGATATTAAAATGTTCTTCTTTTTAGGGAAAACCCCTAGAAGCTTCAAAATTCAGAGGTAAGATAAAGTCACCCCGGGACAAAGATCCACAGAGTCCCTGCTGAGGTACTGGTATTCGACCCAGTGCCCAGGTGCTCTCTGCATCACTCCAGGGACAGTGTACCCTAAAACACACCAAAACCCAGTGGCTGCTGGAGGTGGCCTCTCACCCTGTCACCCACCAACCGTCCTTGAAATGTGTGAAGGCTCCGAGGAGGAAGGAGAGAGGGCAACTCTGTGTCCTTGATGAATGGAACTCTGCATTGAAACCACATGGAACATGCCAAAGCCCCTTCAGCTCAGACCCCAAAGCACTACCTACTGCCATCAGATCTGACCAGGAGAGGAACAAGGACTGTCACCCTGCCATTAAAGCTGCCACCCTGGTGCTTCTTATCTACAGCAAGCACTCTTGTACCAAACAGTGGGATTCCTCACCAGTGCGATGAGAGGCTGAACACAAAAAAGCCAGCAAGAACAAAGCAGCAATTTAGACCAGAGCAGAAACAGGCACTGATGCCTTCCCTGTCTCCCAGACTGTGAAGTCAGACACATCTGAACCTTTTCTGACACTACTTTTTTAAAAAAATAACACAAACCGAAAATATGTGGTTTCTGATTTGGACTCTAGCATGGCAGTTTTATTAAAGGGTTGCTGAGGAAGGATTACCAGCACTACTCTGCCCTCTCCACTTGGAAGATCTGCACGTTTCTCACACACATCAATTGGCTTTGTGGGTTTACAACCAATTACAGCCAGTAAATTCTGCCTCGGCTAGAAACTATACACATCCATGTGTCGTGAGGAAATTCCCTTGGCAAGGCTGGCTCCCCTGCTGCTGCCTGGGATTGAGCTGCACTTGCAGCTACCTCGTTCAGTAAATGACCTCTAAATACAACCACACTGTGAAATACTACATAAAAATATATATACACCAGGAGGGTGGCAAGAGCTGGGCAGCTCGTGTGATTCCACACTTGATCACTGGAACAGCAGCCAGTCACCCTTACACAGACAGCAACATTCATCTGAGCTTACAGGAAAAAAAAAAGAAAAAAAAACAACACACAAAAAAGAACGACCAAGGAAAAGAAAGCAATGCAGTGATGTTGACACGTCAAAGGTCGAATTCCATAACCTGGCAAACATGTGAGGTTCTCACCTCTTTGCAGTGAAGGGCCAAAATCCGCTCCTTATTTTGGCCCTTCTGCTGTAGCACAACATCAGACCCTCCTTCAACCCACCTTGCAATCAGTTCTTTCTGTCCGACTTCCTTCCTCGCCTACTGATTTCCCTCACAGGCACCTCTGACACTTCCCTTGCACGTTTTTAGCTTTCAGATTTCCTCTGAGGACCAAGGGGCTCAAGTACAAAACCCTTCTGCTCTAAATCACGCTGCCAGCAAAGCTGGAAAGGTCAGTTTTCCAGGCAACCTGTGTAAGCCTGGCTGAATCCCGGAGAAAACACTAAACCCCCACAATCACTTAGACCGACACTGTCTAGTGAAATCAATGTTGTTCCTAAGGTCTCCTCTCTACCTAAATAATAAATCAACATATAGAAGCACCTGCATCTTTTGTGTTCTGAGGAGGTATAAACAGGTGATTTAACTGAAATGGTTAATGGATAACAAGCCATATGGTAACTGCAACATTTGTCCAACAAACTGGAAAAAAAAAAAAAAAAACAACAACAAAAAACAACAAACCAAAACCAAACCCCAAGACGGAAACAGACACCTTGAGCTTGCAGGAAATAGCTCTATGAGTCTCGAGGACTTTTTTTTTTTTTTAACCTACTTTCAGGGCCCTCCTATAAAGCAAATATAATTTATTACTAATCCGTCAGAAAGAGACCAAAGTTTTTTCCTCTCCCCCTCTGTGAAAAGCTGCTCTGTTTGTGTCTCTGTCCTGTAACAAACAAGAAGATAAATGAGACATTTATGCCAAAGTAATCATTCTAAATCTGTTGTTCTGACCTCTAAACCAAATTTTCTGCATTACATGCCAGTGGCTCAGATCAAGCAGTACTTTTTTATTTTTTTTCCTGACAACTGAACCCTGTCACATATGCACAGCTCTGCTCAACAAGGTGCTCTATCAATTAGCTCTGAACGTATGTGTATCAGGAGATGGGGGAAGGGGGGAAGGAAATTTGGCACACACACCCCCCTTAGACCCTCTCGATTGCTTGCATCTGGGAAACCAACACACATTTGGATACAAATCCAACTACGAGCGGAATTATAAATCCTCACTAAAAGGCAAACAGCGGGACAGCAGATATAAATATCTGGAGGACACTATGCTTTACCTTAATAGGTAATTTTGTATATTTTATTTATTGGAGCAGTGATATTCAGTGTTCCACCAGAGCACAAATTTTAGGATTGAAATCATGAGCAACCTTGACTTCTCAAAGACAAGTTTGTACTGGATGGTGTCCAAGATGAACTCCATTTGACCTTAAAAGTACAACTCACTTTTCAGCTAGAAACCAGCATTTCTACAGAGGCTGCTCAAGATGTGCTTTGCAGCTGGACAGACAACACCGCCTGCCCTGACACTCACACCTTTTGCCTTGCATGGGACATCTCTGGAAAAAGCTGCCTTTTAGAATAAGCAGTAAACAGCTATTCTTTCAGCTCTCACTGACCCACCTCACTGGAAATGGGATGAAGCTATTTTTTAACCAACCAACCATAAACAGAATTAACACTGATACCTCTGCAACCACAAGCACCTCCCCAGCACTGGTCTCCAAATACAGATGGTAAAAACCATTCTAAAAGGGGGATCAAAAGGGTTTCTTTCTAAAGCACCAGTTGCACAGTAGTAATTTGAGAAATTTAAAACAGCTCAAAGCTGCTGCTGGACTATTTTCAACAGAAGCTTTGCGTGAAGGGGCAGTCTGGAGGCCACCAGGCCATGGAAGGCAAGAGGTCCCTGAAACAAAGCCCCAGATGCAGGCAGGAATCCTCTCCACAGGTGAAGATTTCAGCTTAATAAGAGGACAAAAGAGTGAGCTGCTGACTTCTGAGCCTTTAGGAAACTACCACCACAGTCAAACACCACTTTTTCTTTTCAGTTTTCCTGTCCTCAGTCAGGTGACAGTGAAGTGCTCTACTGAAAACATAGGTGAGGCCAGGCAGCTGGCGTCAGACAGCTGGAAAAGGAGCAGAGTTCATAGTTCAGCTATTATTAAAAAAGCATACACACCTTTCTATATCTATTTCCACTTCACAGCTCCAAATAAAACAGATGCAGTCCTGAGGAGTTTACAGCTCTAAATACAACACAGGAGAAAAACCCTAAGACTCACCTGGGCAAACCAAACTCATATACACTGAAGCACCAGAAGGATTATTGGGTTTTTTTTCTGTCACAGAAGAGATCTTCGCTCCCTGCCTGTGCCCTTGGCACAGCACTGACTCGCTGTCTCTGTTTGGGCTCCACAGACCAGCTGCGAAGTCTGACATGACAAATAAAAACTCAACATGCTGGCTAAGGCGCATTCAGTGCCACTTTGAAAAAATATTCTAGTAAGTATGAAAATGTGGCTGTAACTGAGAGGGAGAGGAATGAAAACAACCGTCCCCCATACCAGAAGCCGGCCAGCCGGCACAATCCAAAGTATCTTTTCGACATGCATTGAAAGAATCAACTCAAAACCAAACAGCAGCTGCCACCACCAAGACACACAGCTGCAGCACACCCCAGCTGGCAGATAAATCAATAACCACCTCCTGGTTTTCCACCTTTTCACCAGAAAGATGTTAAGCCTGAAGAGTTTGCCCTAGGGCCCATCCCTGGCAGCAGGTCAGGCAGGGGATACTCACTGCACGCTCCGCAGGTGAAGCAGCCATCATGGTAGAGGTTGCCCATGGCCTGGCAAGCCTGGTTTGCTCCGTACACCCCCTTGCTGCACTTCACACAGGTGCCTGAAAGAGAGAGATGGAGACAGGGGTCAGAAGTGGGACCTGGCAGGGCGGCAGGTGACCACCCCTTTAATTCAGCAGGGTGGCTCAGCAGCTTAGGACCAGGTGGTTCATCAAGGCTGGCAGATGTAGGTGACATTGGTGTCACCTGCCCCGAGAGAGAACAGTGGCCACGATGGTCACCAAACCTCCATGGCAAAAGCCCCGTCTGGCTACAGCAACAACTCCTTCCTACTCCCACCCTCCCCACAACCTTTATATACATATAAAACCAAATGAGGACCCTCTCACAAGCCAGGGTAGTAGGAAGGGGTGCTCAGGGTTGTTCATAGACCAGTAGTTTCTGCTACTTATTGCATAAAATAAGCTTCTTGGCTGTAGCTGATGTGAGGAAAATACAGCTCTTCACTTACCCCTTTAAATCTCCATTGATTTCAGGCCCTGGTCGCTTCTGCTGAAGGCCCAAAGGATGTCCCATAGAAACAGAGCTAGACTACCAGACATCAGCTTCTCTTCCCTCTGTCTGTCACATCTAAACAGAGACCCAAGGTAGGTGCTACCTACAGACCACGTGTCCTGCCCAGATGTTCCTCTTGCCAGCTCCAGATGAGGAAGGAGTTCCAGAAGACAACTGTGCTCAACTGTTCAGCTCAGTCTATTGTTAGCACATCCAAGCACGTAAGAAAGATGGGGACTGTTGCAATAGGATAAATCATTCTATGATTTTACAATTTCCACCAGCACCTATCCTGATGCAGGACTCCAAACCAAAACCTGAGCTGAGCAGGGAGCACAGGATGAGGATTTCCACCTCATGAGGAAGCCTCTGGGACCCTCCAGGCATGAATGTGCCTGATCAGGGCTGGGAACAGCAGCAACAGGGCAGATGTGCAGTGGTGAACCACAAGAAGACTTCAGCACTGCAGGTTCACAAAGGGTGTTGTGTATTCACCTATAGACTCTCAAATCTCACCACGTTTCCATGTGAAACTATTTTCATAATGGCATAGGAAGTGACAACCGAGTTTGACATCCTTGATGGCATCTGCTAGCAGTACCTGCTCCCTCCACCTTGCAGAGAGAAACACAGTGAGAACACCCTAAACCGCATTAGTAGCCAGGGAGGGAAAGTCCTCCTCGAAGGGAAATGACACATCAAGCCACTTTACTTACTTCAGGCATTACCCTGTGCTTGCAGCTGATGGTTTTAAAGAAGAATCAGTCTTTAACTACCTCTTTAATCTGCATTTAAGCAAATAAACACAGGTCTACCCAAAAGGGGCAGTGTGAAGGACAAAGAGAAGATGTCCTTCTGTCTCTGCTCCATGATGCCCCTGTGGATATGGCTTCACCTCCTTCCACCTCTGCTGGGTCCCATTCACCCCTGGGGCAGGCACTGCCAGCCACGTCTCGCTCCTCCTGGCCCAAGAACAGGAAGAACATCATCATGCTGGAGATTCTCAGTTATGCTGTGGTTAACAAAACTTGGCTGCTTCTGGGGCACTGCAAGCTCCACAGTAATTGGAAAGGTCTGGTGAAAGTTAGGAAGAAAGCCAATGTCCTTACGACAGCACTGAAAAGTAACTCCCCACTCCATCAACACCACGCTGGCACTCCCGGAGGTGGGGGGGGGGGGTGGGGAACAATTTCTTCCTCCCGCCAATAGCTCCATTTTTCACACCACAGGACCAAAAACGCTGGAAAGCCCTTTGCAGTAGCTGCTGAGAAGCAGAGATCTCATTTTCTCAAAACAGACGTTCCACCATCACCCTGAAAGCCACCTCAGCACTGCCCCTGGCCCCAGTGCTCTCACAGCCAGAGCCGAAACTGACACAACAACCTGGAGCGA
>JANHFX010000634.1:0-24926 GCA_027560015.1 Chloroceryle amazona | reverse complement strand
GTGAAGCCATGCTGGCTGTCCTTGATCACCTCCCTGTCCTCCATGTGCCTTACCAGACCTTCTAGGAGAATCTGCTCAATGATCTTCCCAGGCACAGAGGTGAGGATCACAGGTTGGTAGTTCACAGGGTCTTTCTTTCTACCTTTTTTGAATACAGGTGTAACAGGTCCTTTCTTCCAATCACTACGGACTTCTTCTGACTGCCTCAAATATTATTGAGAGTGGCTTGTCAACTACATCTGCCAGTTCACTCAGAACTCTGGGATGCATCTTGTCAAGTCCCATAGACCTGTATGTTCAGGTTCCCCAGGAGGTCACGAACCTGATTTTCACATACAGTGGGAGTGACTTCACCACCTTGATTCCTGTCTTGACTAGAAGTCTATGGCTATGTTCCTACTTATCTGCTGAGAGACACCGTCAGCTGTGGTCCCTTGAACATCCAAGCCATTACATCTGTTTCCTTTCTCTGGAATTAGGGATAACTACAGAAGCATCTGGGACTTTTTCTTTGCCTTTCCTTATTTTACTTTCCTTAAGTTTGTTAATTACTTCAAGTAAAATGTCAAGTTTAAGAAGTAGAAAAAAATCTGTGGAAGCTAAGATTCAAGTACTTTGTATGAACAATAGGGACCTTAGTATCACTTTGAAATTCATAAACATTAAAATTAAATTTACCAAATAGATGATAGTGCAAAACTGCTAATATTTTATTACTAATAAGTGTTAATAAATAGATTCTGCAACTTAAGTCTCAGTAGAAGTAACAGGAGACAAACAGTTTAAATGGATTTTTCACCTGTACTTTGAGAATGTTTGATATGAAAATTGCTGGGAAAGGCAGTAGGAATAGATCCCTTTAAGTCATTTGTGAGTCCTAAAAAACATCAGTGGGATACATGTCCTATAGGCAATACCATTTGTAAATGATTTCTGTGGGAACTATTCATAAATAAAATGAGTAGAGTTCAGAATAAAAATGATAAAACTGTCATTTTTTCTCACTGAACTTGCCAGTTGGAGGGAAAGGTTCCCTAGCGGGCCATCTCTAATAATGAGAATATAGAGGTAACTGTTAATGAGAATAAATGTGTTGGGAGCTTTTTGGAGGTTTTAAGTGCCAATAGATAATCTGCAGTTCTCCTTAACCACAGGGAAAAAGGGATTCAGATCGATGGGGAAAAAAGACTTGAGAATGTGGCACTCTGTTCCTTGATTTAAGTTCTCATATGACCATGCTGGAAAAAGGAAAATTGGCACAATAGATAATAAAAAGTGCAACCTCAAGAGGGCAGGCATTTATCCTTTACAATAATCAGAAAGTATGGGCAAGAAATTTTCAACAATAAAATTAAATATAGAGCTATTGAAAAATCAAATAAGGCCTTAGAGTTTACAGTAGTGACCCTATTTCTTTTATAATAACATTTGGAAGTTACTCTGTGTTTAAAACTGATAAATGATTCTTTGTGCGTTACAAAATTTCAGTGTCCACATGCAAAAGCCCAAAGGAACAATAGTAGATGGAGAGATACAGTTTTTATAGTGTGTGCTAATCTCAGGCACAAAATAAAGATTTAATTCCTTCTAAGATAAAAATTTTGAAACACCAGCTTTTCTTTGTTCTGTTTCACATATTAGGCCAAATCAGAACTTTGAAGAATTAAACAAGCATGGAGTAAAAAGTTGAGCAATAGCATAACAATTTTTATTTCCAAAAAGTTTTGAGGGTTTGTTTCTGGTAAAAAAACAGTCAACAGAAGCAAATATGGGAAGTTTAAATTGAAGTAATAAATACAACTAGAGATTTGGAAATTTTGGTTGTTATAAAGAGCGTAGACAGCTGTTAAAATAACTATGACAACAAAATCCGACTGTTTATTTCCAAAAATACTGCTCCATCCTCATCATCATCAACCCTATGCTCCTATTAAACTTGTCATTTTAATATACACTTAAGGGACTCCAACTCTTGTTCTACCTTGCAAAATACAGTTTGAGACTTTTTTTGTGGTACATGAGAGTTTGGGTTTTTTCTTATATTCCATTGTAAGTTTCATGCAACCAGGGAGAGGTCATCATTCCTGGTACCAAAATAAAGTTACCTTCCCAATGGCACATTGAATGGGAGGTACATCAAAATTCCATGCTGGTTTTAATACCACCTCTTGCCACTCCCCACTCCCTGAGTAAAAAGGAAGAAGAAAAAAAGCAAAATAAATAAATTTAAAAAAAAGATAAGCAGGAGAAGCAAGAAAAAAGGAAAGAGAAAATGAGAGAATAGAAAAAGTAAAAATAAAGATGAAAAAGAAAATGGAAGGAAAAACCCCACAAACAAAAAATAACCTATTTAATATAGCATCAGGAAAAAAAATATTTGCAACCAGCTTAAATTGCTGCTGCCTCAGAATGGAAGCTCAGAGTTTTTGTCAGGGAAGAGGTAACTTTTTCTAATATTTTCTTTCTTTAACTACATTTGTTTGTCTGATGAAGTATCTTACTGAATAATGACAGCATACACTTTGTTAAAACCGATAATAAAATGATAATATTATGCACCCAGACACTGCACTTACAGATTTAGGTCTTTCCACTTGACAGAAGTGGGAGACCAGAAATGGTGATGACCATTTATCCCAACAAGTGGTTCCAAACAAAATTATCTCCCCCTTAGGCCCCGTGGTTTCCTGCCAGTGTCAGAGGTCTTACCACACTACAGCCCTGGCAGTACATCGAGTACAGATTTGTGCCCCTCTTTGAAATCTAATTCAGTCCTCCAGCTACAGATGTTTTCTCATGCTCCTGGCAAGCTGCATCACCTGGAAACCATGAGGAAACAACCATGGAAGAGTCAGATAAAGCTCCAGGGCATGGCACAGTGAGGGTGGATGGTCCAGCTGCCATCAAGTGTCAGCGCTACAATATTTCTGTGGAGCATGGTAGGTTTGTTTAACAATACCAGGAAAGTTGCAACACTGATAGTAAGATTTTTACAGGATCAGTACCTTAATATGGCTATTGGCATGATTATTAAAACTGAAGAAGGAAGCTGCAGAAAAGTTTACCATTAAGCAGCTCTTGCCATAAACTGTTGGAATCAGCTGTTGTACTGTGCCGATGCATCCCTGATACCATGCAGTTGTTGGCTGGATTAGTATTTTATAACAAAAATCAAACCAACTGTTTTTAAATCGTCAGAAACTGCTAGCAGCTCTTCCTCAGTTGTTGTGTTATATGTTTCCATATTTACAGCCTTATATGGTCTGCTGAGCAAGGGAATGTGCTACAACAAATCTCAGCTGTAAATACGTCTTTTTTCTCAGAGCTGGTTCAGACATTTTGGTTGCTGGCACTATTTTATCTTTCTTTCTCTGCTCTCTTCTTCCTTCTTTATGTAAATATTATGAAAAACAAATATAAATAAAAAAGGTAATCTCCTCTTATACCTTATTGTATTGTTAGCCATCACAAACATCTAATTCTTAGAGCATTCAACATGCTTCCTTTCATCACCAAGCCTAGGAGATTTTCTGAAATGGGATGGCTTCCTGCACTCCCACAGAAACTGGGCTTAGATCCTGATATACCTGTTAAATTAACTTATTTTCTGAGTGATTGGTTGTTAAATTAGCATTTTATTATTATTATTATTTCTAGAAATGCTGCATTAATAGCATTAACCCATGTAACAGTAGGGTATTATACCTTACTTTGCATGCAGCTTATTATAATGTCTGATATCAAAACAAGTGCTAGTGCCTTTTCTGCTCATCAGGAACTGAATGAAGATGTCAGATTTTTTATCTGTGAGTAATTCCTGTTTTACCCAACACCCAACATATCTTCCCTCAGTAAGTGCTCACTGCACTGGCAAAAGCCACCAAGCATCCAGCCTCAGTGACTGAACCGTGACAATAGTTGCACAGCAAGAAACAGTAATAGTGTTTATGCTGGAACAGTGTAACCAAGCATGTAAAACAGAGAAAGACTCATCTGTCACACATCTTCATTCTTGACATCTTGTGTTAAGGCAAAACCAGGAGAATGTCTTAGATTGACAAGTGAGTAATGACAATCTACAGCTATCCTGGTGCCAGGGCCAAAATATTAAAGGCATGTTTAGGAAACTGGAAGTTTTTAATGTTGTCCTGGAAGTCCTAGGCTTTTTCTCTTACACTACCGGAGCTACAGATGAAAATAGACTGCTGATCCTTTTCTAAGCCTTACATGTTACTTGTAGATAGAATTTATCTGGAAATTTTTTAACTGGGGAAAAAAAAAAAAATAATTACCCCCCCTAAAAAGTACACAGAATCACTGTGACTGTTACCCCTGACTACCAAACAGAAGACTAAATCTATAAATTAAGTGGAAGTGTTTGGTAACTTTGAATTCAGCATCCTTTTATCTTCTCATGGTATGCTAAGCTCAAAGTCATCAGTTTTATCTCTGCATATTTGTAGGATGAAATTTCAAAGATTTTACTACACAGACAACGTTAGGACAGTGTTTTTAAGTCACACACAAAAAATAAGATTGAATATGTAATATCTCTGAGTAGATATGTGCCAACCTCTAGAAAAAGCTCTTGGAATGTGTACAAGCAACCCATGAAAACTAGTCATTGTTCACCTCTATGTTTTGGTTTTGCCAGTTATGTGGTAAATGTATTTAAAGTGCAACCATTTAAATCAGTATTTTCCTATATGTACAGGAAACTGTAAATACAACAGTTTCAGGATGGAAATAAACTATTTGTTTGGATCAATTCTTAAAATTTTCATCCAGTTTCAGATGAAGAACTGTATTTGAAAGACCTTCCTTCTTTTTTCACACTGTTTTTCCCCCTGTTGTTACACCACAAGGATCAAAAAATCTTGCTATGTTTAAAAAATAATTTTGTATATAAACATTAATATATAACTTGAACCTTAAAATGTAAGCTTTTACATTGTATTCTCCATTATTTTTTTAGTGTGACGTATAGAGATCTATTGGCATGATTTGTATTTACTCTGGCCATGTAGTCCCATCTGAAAGAGTGCATATGAGGAATGCTAAAGCTATGTAGAGGGCACCATTAAATGTCATTGGTACTACTGAGTTCAAAAGCAAGGATCTTCATGTGCTTCATCTGGAGTCTAGTCTCATACCAATCCAGAAATATTTTCATATTTTTACATTCTGCTCTGGTTTCATACTACTCTCCCAGGTTTTTACATACAGTTTACTGATTAAGAAGTCTTAATCTCAGAAGATGGAATGTTGACATATAAATGCTTTTATCGAAATTGTTCCTCATAAGGGTAAAAGAAAATTGCATAATATGTAAAGTATTTTAATGAAGTCTTTTAAATTGTAGAAGGAATTGCAACTCTTTCCCCTTCATTAAAAGAATTTTAATGAACCTTGGAGTAGGCTATTATTCAACATCTTGAGAATACTGTCTATGCTAAATTAATCTGTTTATTTCTACCATGGAATTGCCAATCTTTTAAGCATAGAATAAAAAAAAAAGTCTAGGAGAAAATCTTAAAACTTTTCATGGTTATTTTTATATTGACACTTCCTTTATATTTACATTGATTACTACCCTATTTATAACAAAAAAAAAAGTTCAAGACTTTTGCATGTGCATTTAAATTCAGTGGAAGTAAAATATTATTTTATCATCCTGGAAGAAAATTCTTTCTTTCTTTCTTTTTCTTTTTTTTTTTTTCTGCAATATTCCTGTATTTTGTGTGTTGTTTAATCATGCTGGGCCATCTAAAGGCTATTATACTCCTTTAAAATCTCTGAATAAGATAACTGAAGTGTTACGAATAACAGCTCTGTAATTTCAATATGTGCTGCATTTCTCATCTTTAGAGTTTTATTACAAAGGTCAGTACTGAATGAATAACTTGTAGAAATAAGCTGTTTAAATGAAGTGCACATAACTGCAGCAGCTCGGTCAATTCTAAGACTACGGAAAATCTAAGAGACAAAAAAGGAGTTTGAAGGACAGACAAGGGAGTCATTGCTTTAATACAATCTTAGTGTTTGACTTGTTAGTCTGGTATAATTCCTCTTTATCTAGTGTCAGAGACTAACCTGTGCAAGTTCCTTCATCACAATAAATCTGAGGATTAAGAAAATTAGATATGAAAAATAAATGGGTGCTGTCATAAGCAAATACTGCAAATAGATAGATGTCTGCTTTCGCAGGGCAAAGATTCAGATATTTTCTGAATTTTGGATTTAGAGAAAGCTGATTTTTCTGTTTCCCTTTTAAAAGTCTCAGGAGATCATGACAGTTTTTGACACTTTGTGGGCCAGACTCAGAGTTGTGAAGTATAATATTTGCCTGTGTCTGTACCTAGTTCCCCATGGACAAATCTAAGAACATAGAAATAGGCATTAAAAATATGGCTTAAAAAAACCTTCTAAAGGTCCCTTCCTAAAAAGTCTACAAGAAATTATAACAACTTCAATTAACAAGGAAGATCTTTATGAATTAATATACCAAATTAAATTTCAATGAATAAATTCAGTCAAGAAGAGCTGACATTTAATTTGATACTTTTCCCTATCAGTATAATAAGTGATATCATAGATAGGGTATCTGTAAATCCTAAACTGAATAAGTGCAGTAATGTAATTACTTTGTTATCACACTAGTGAGTATAAAAAATGGATTTTTAAAAAATTCCTCTCCCATTACAACGATAAGGTGATCTTTTCATCATGATAACAGAGATCAGTAAGCTTGAATTTCAACTTTGCAGAATTTGTGGCAAATTACAGAAATAATCTAAATTAGACATGACGACACCACCGTACATAGAAAAGAATAATATTAATGCCCTTTTAATGGTCTATCTCTAGACATGATAAAGGGTGGGTTAAAAGCAAGAATTAGCTCCGGACATATTGAAAAATCATCATTACTATCTTACATTTTTCATGCAGAGAAAGCAATTTTCTGTGCTTTGCCTTGTCACTGTTATTCCTTCTAGCAGGCATGTATCCTAGAAGCCACTAGATGCATGTTAATTCATGATAATTTTTACCTGTGGTCTTTTTTCTACTCATCACTTTTTAAATATCATTATATACTTGTCCAAGAGTACACTGATAACACCTGGTGCCAAAAGTGCAACAGTTGATTCAAAAATGATCATCCTTTCCTAGCAAACATTGGTAGATGACAGTGACTTGTAGACTGATAAAGATTAAAGCATTAAAAAGGAATTAAAAAGGAAACTGAAAAATGCAAGAATTGTCATCAAATATTGCTATGTAGTAGAACAATCTTTGCGGATTTTTCTTTTCATTACTATTTTACCACTTAGTGAGGAATTATATTGCTTAATATATTGAGGGGGGGAAAAGTCAGGGCACATGTCTCAGGAGATCATGTGCTGCAAACTTCTTTCAGTATAGTAACAATATTTACATCTCTTCCTTTGATAGAACTGTTTTAATGAATATGAAGGAGATTATCTGCTAAAGAGGCTGACTACAAAACTGAATCAGTTTTTTTTTCTGTAAACATTAGTAACAAAGTCTGCTTTTCATATTTAGATTCAACAAGAAATATTTCCCTAAACGCTAGCCTGACTGTAAGCAATAGTAGAAAAGAATGGTAAAGCAAAAATAACTCAAATAAATCAAAACCAAGAGATAGACAAGGGAATCGGTGATGAGGCCACTGGACTTTTGGAAAACTGTGTCTTTGTACAACACTGAGAACAAAATTAGTAAGCTTTTGGAGTATTAAAAAAAAAAAAAGATTATTGAGATGAAATTCACAGTTCTAAATTAACATGTTAGAATAAGACAAGTGATGAAATGAACAGAAAGCAGAGAAGCAGAGATGGGCCATTTAGTCACATTCTGCTCTTTTTCTTCTTTAGCAGATGCACGAAGCTGCCAAACTTATGGCTGTTCATAAATATCTGCAATACAGTTGGTCCCAGCACCGACTATGACAGCTTTCAATAAAACATTCATTGTGATGCTTTGAGGTCTTCAGAGGTACATAAAATAGTTCCCAAACTGCACATTACATGCAGTTTTCCATTATACACTGCACAAAATGTCCTTGACATTCAGGAGTTTGCCATACATATTTTAACATGCATCACTCCAGGGTGTATTTGAAAATACCCTCCATTTGCCTTTAATAATAATGACTTGTCAAGTGGAATCCAGATCTTGGTTAATCTAACATAATATGGACTTGATGGTTTTTATTAACTGTCAAATGGACCCCAATAGCCGTCAGAAATATTTTTCCCTTCTGTCATGCATTTGTTCCCAGTGTGTTTCATTTCTGACCACTAATGTAAAAGGTTAATAAACTCCAGTATTAAATGTCATTAATATTCAATATGCATGGCAAGTGAATAATTTTGCAGATTTCTTATTTTAAAGATGTTGAGACATGCTTTTCTGTAACGTTACAGAAGTGTACCATGATGAATGCATTGGCTAATTTTTCTGTGAAGAGTCTGTGAAGCATCTCTGCCACATTAGACTCTGCACCTTTATTAAAATTCAAGTGACTGCTTTAGAAATCTGGAGGGTTCATTTTGTTTCCAGTTCTATTTCCTTCCCCCCTAATTTTCTTTTCTTGCTAACACAAGGTACAATTAATCTAATATTCTTTCATGAACATTTTATCCTATGTCAAGCATAAAATGACCACAAATAATAAAGAGAAGGTCTGATTGTCAGATATCCATTTGGGCCACCGTAATTACAAGGCAGGTTATCAGTTCTTGTTTTTCTCCACAATGTTATGCTTCTCAAAGAAAGAAACCAAGTCAAACATTGTTATGGCTATAGACAAATTGATCATCAGTCAAGCTTATTAGAAATTCACAAAGTTAGAGATATAGAGATATAGGTGATGAAACTGTCTTAGATTTGTGTGACAATGGCACAAAAATATTCTCAAGAAAACTCTTCTGACTTTATGTTAGCAACACTAAAATCTTAACAACATTGGAATAAAACATATTCCAATGACCTAAGAACTAGAATAGTAGGCTGAGATTATTAACCTGTTCTTCAAACACGTATTGCAACTTATTTATTTATTTAGATATTTTTTTCTTTAGCTCTTAAATTTCTAGAGTGTAAAACATCTCCACTAACCAGGATGAAAAGGATTTGATTTTCAATGTGTTTAGCTGAGCAATACTTGTGTGCCTGCTTATATGCCTTCTTTACAAACCACATCTAGATTTTAACTGGAAACAAAATATTTTTGTTTACCTTTTAAAATATCAATTTACTTCTTTTGAAATTGTTAAATTAATACAAAATTTCCTATCAATCTAATCAGTAATATAAGGCATTTCTTGTAAACCTCAGCATGTCAGACATGAACCTTATTGTCCATCATTGTTGCTATATCCTGGCTTTCAGTTATGCCTTTTAACATTGACCATCACTGGGGAAAATAAATTTTCAGTTACTCCATGTCCAGTTAATCCATGTCCAAGCTCCACTATTAGCCACTTAGTGCTTCTTGTATAGTGGGAATATGCGTTTACTTACGTGTAACATTCTACTTTCAGAAACACTAAAATCGGGGGTTGAAATAGTAATTTTAAGGTTGACCTAGAAAGGTAACTGTGCTCTATTCTTCTTATGACTAGAAGAAATTATCAACATTAGTGTGTTGACCATTTGAGAACCAGACAGATGATATGTACTGAGGCCTATTCATAAAATATAAGAAAAAATGGGTTTAGACCATTTTTGAATTATAGAGGAATTTCGTTGGTTCTTCTCAAAATTTCATACAAGACAGAATAAATTCATCACTACCTTTCCTCTTCCCTGAAAAGACATTTACTCATCTAAAAGTCCAGTGTAGTTGTTTCTTAGTTAAAATCCAATGTTTTTTTAAACTGAATCAACAGATCAAATTCACACTCTGAACAAGAGCTCTCACTTCCAGCCCAGGTGATCATGAGAGACACTCATACGCACTCTTACCTTAATGAAGCTCCTGCTTCTAGTTTCTATTGTCTTGTGTGAAGATGAAATGTATTACTTAACCCTGAGAGTGCACAACACAATGTTCAGTTTTCAGGCCATAAGATACTGTGGTATTGCCAGTAGACTTCCAAAACCTGCAGCAATTTTATCTAACAGAAAGAATTTTACTTTTTAAGCTTCAGCACTATTAAGAGAAATTATACCTATCTTTCTTAACTATCTCAAAAATTGTACTTTATACCAAACTAATAGCAATAATATATTCGCAGAAATGAATTATTCATGAATAATAAATTTTAACTATTTCATATGATCATTCAACCAGTTTTGCTCCTTGAATTACTGCTTCCCAAAGAGCACTTTTGGCAGACATAGCAACTCAACAGTGCCAATTGCTTTCTTTCATATACCATATGGAAAAAGAAAATCCTGAAATAATGTTTGGAAAAGATACAATAATTACTTTGTTACAAGATGTGGTGGTTGCACTGTATCATATCCTATTGTGCTGTTAATTGGTTTTCACCAGCATGAAGAAACCTAATCATGCAGTGTGCTCCAAATGCAGGATATTCCATACATTTGGTCTCATATTATCACAGAAATTGACTTTTGATGCTAATATACACAGAACTTGTTGCCAGCTTATATTATTAAGCCTTGTCTCAGTGCTAACATGTCCTCTTCAAATTGAAGAGTAAGCCAGAAATTCTTTAATTGGATACTAACCATGTTAAAAATGACACAAGGGAGGTAAGACCAGTAATGAAAGGGCCTATAATTCATATAGAACTTGTAAGAATGGGTGAAAGACATTTAAAGGGTTTTTTTAACATTTTTGTTTATCCTGTTAGTATGCTTTCATCTGTCCATCTGCATCATTAATCTACTCTAGATTTCTAGATTCAGTAAAGCATGTCTAGATTTTAAAATAAAAGGCTTTTATGGAAATAATACTAAGGGCATTATGATTTCTTCTGTGTTATTAAATGTCAGTTTTCATTTTTGTCTCATAGGAATAGAACCACGGTAAGGCTGGACCAAAGCTTTCTGAGATGTAACTTGGAGGGGGAACAGTGGGAGCTCCTGTGTGGCACACCTTGTCGAAGCTTGTTCATGCTTCCACTATGTGCCACACATGAAGTCTCCAGCAGGTGAAGAGCCAGGTTAATGCTCTGAAATTCATTATATTCTAGTAGAGTCATTAGGACAGAATGTTCTGTTACTGGAATACAGAACAGCTCCCTGAAGTAAAGGGACTTTTCTGCTCGCTGCAGGGGGTTTACCTGGTATTTACAGCAGCAAAACAGGAAAAAGAATCTGATCCTCTGCTCAGAACTATCACTTTTCCTACTTCAAGATTTATCAAAAAAGTCCTTTAATCACTAACTTTTTAATTAAACCTTTGTGATAACTCTGCATGCAACCCTTCAGAAAGGAACTGAAGGTTCTGGAATAACAGAACAGAAAACAGTTCTTATTCCCTACCACTTATTTCAATGAAAATGGGCTTTGTGAAGGGACAGGTGAATTCTTCCCTTTCAAAATAAATGTATAGACTTTAAAAAACAGAAATATATATATATTTCTACACACCTTTAATTAACACAATAAATATTTTCAAAATAATATCATTTTTACAGTGTCCATAAGACACTCTGAAATAAACAGTCAGTGCTGGTAATTCATGCCTACTTGCATTGATGGTGACTTATCGTTCATCCTCATGGCTAGTAGCAGCACACTAACTATGAATTAATGCAGTACAGTTTATGCCCTGCAGTACATATTGCCCAATTAAAATTGAACCTGTTTATTAAGCTGTAGAGATGAGCTTCACCCCCTATATGCCTGAATGAGTCTTTGAGCAACACAAAAGTCGCTTTCAACTTTCCTCATTTTAAACTTCTCACGGTAACTATTCACACAGAGATTTGTTGACTGTTCTTGAACACGGTTGCTTCTTTCGTGCTGTGGTAATCCATGTATTTGCAGGATAACGAGTTGTGGGAATGCCTAGATTCTGCACCCCTACCTTTCTTTTAAGCTGTCATCCTGCCATAATAAAACACCTCTCTGGAAATACACCTTAAATAACTATTTCTGAAACAGTGATAGAATTTTCTCTCAGTGCTTTCCAATGCAACACTGCCAATGAGAGGGCTCACAGAACCACAACTTTCAAAAGAAGCATTTTCCCCACAGAATTGATTAGGTAATGTTAGCTTCCATCTGAAGCTGGAAGACAAAATCTACACGTGGCAATGTTAGCGCACTTGCTACAGAATTATTCTGAGTCTCAAATGAGGTGAGCTGATAACAGGAATTGGTACACGAAGTAAAATTAGTATTCCTAATGGGTTTCAAAGATAAGTTCAGGTAATTAATAAAGATATAACTTAAAGCTAGTGACATTGCTTTGTCATGTTTTAATTCCTTTAGAAGCTGATGTTGACTATAATTACATTATCCCAAACTTGTTTTCATTGATCATTTAAATTTTCTTCTACTAAAGTTTGAAGAATTATTTTCCTAATATATGGGAATTTTTCTTCACTATCTCTAAGAAGATATTACTCCTTATACGTTATGCTTCCTATCCTAATCTATCCTACCTTTTCCTTCATGCCTCTTTGCTCAGCCTCCTAGAAACTATCAGTAAAGTTTTGCTAAAGTGTGGTCTACAACTGGGGAAACTGGTCACAGTATACAGTAACACCTGTACCCTTCCATTCTTCACAAAGTACTCAATTATCTGCATGAGAATTTTTACCTTATTTTGCAGCTAGCTAGCTACAGGTAACTAAGTACCAACTGAACTATAGACAGGAGGGGTGGAGAAAGATGTTGATCCCAATGAAGTTATCGCTGAAGTGGAAAGTCAGTTTCCATTTTAATCTTTGAAACTCGCAGCTTCTTCAGTATAAATATAATTTTCCATTTACATCTTCCTTCAGTGAAAGAGTTACCCACTTCACTGAGATTGCAAAATGGCAGATTTATTTCCATTATTGCTTCAGTAGGAAACTTATCACTACTTTTATAAAATTATGAGCTCTGTTTGTTCCTCCCTTTACATCCTTCTAAATACCCACTGGAAAATGTCTGTCACTGAATAATACTTTGAGTACATTATCAAACCTTTTGGTAAGGACTCATGCAGAGTGGAGATTTTTTTTTTTTTTTCCATTTACCTAATCAGTATCACACTTTTCAATTTTCCTAGATCATTACCCCTGGCATGTTTCAGGGTACTTCTGGGGCCTACAAATTTAGCTAACAATTCAAAATATGAAAAAAATATATTAGTTTCAGGCAAATGATTCCTTTCTGTCCAAAATATTCACTAAAATTCATAGAGACAGACATTTGATATTATGTATGGTTTTGCTTAATACATGTATCACAGGTATCACAGGGTATCAGGGGTTGGAAGGGACCTTGGAGATCTTTGAACCCAACCCCCCTCCCAGAGCAGGATCATATAATCTAGCACAATGTCTTGGCCATGGTTAATAGAGAAGTTCTCAGAATAGACCAGTTAGTCATAATTGTGGGTATGTGAAGGACAGAGTAACTGGATTTGCAAAAAGGTGTCTAGAAGGTCATGTAAATCCTGATGGTGCTTCATATAAAACTTATATGCTACAAATTTTAATTATAGTTGGTGGAGATGCTAACACACAGAGTGCAGGCTGGATGACGCTTTCTGTTCTGGAGCTGTTTTCAGCTGTTGAAAATGTTGCCAAACATGTATGCTGCATCACCTTGATTACAAATCTTGACATAAAGGGATCCACAATCTCAGAAAAAATGTGTTTAGAGGGAAATAAAGGAAAAAGAACAAAAATATTATGTTTGGGGGTTTTTGTGCAGAAAGAGGGATATGAAAGACTCCTCGTAAGAGTCAGTAGCATGTCTTTATTTGAATGAGGTCTTTGAAACAGACAGTCCTTTTTGGATCTGTGCTTGGATCAGCATGTCAGTAGACAACCTCTCAGCTTACTGCAATACTACCACTCCCCTCTTCCATCATATGCTTCAAATCCAATGACATAAATGATATATATTCAGGAGACCTGTTAAATATTTGCTGCTAAACTCTGAAGCTGAGTTGAATGTGGATGAGAGAGGGCATGCAGTTTCTATTTGCTGAACAACTCCGAACCTCCAAAGTAGTAACTGGCCATAGCCAGAACTGACCTGAACTTCTACTGCTTTATATGACAGAATAAAGAGCACAGGTCTAAACGAGTCATATGCCTCTTCTTGATTTAATTCCTTTCTTGAAAGCTTCAGGACAGTCAGGAAAGAATTAGGACATAGAAGATAGAGAATCTGTAAGACAAATGAGAGTGTGGTGAATAAGCAGTAAGTGTAAAGAGTACCATATTACATGAGAGAAATAGAATGGCTGAATCAGTAGGGAGGAAAGCTATTTGCTGATAGGGAATTGAGAAATGCGTTAATGTAGACACAGGACAAGAGAAAAATTATTACCCAAGGGGTTCAAGAGAGTGACAGAAGCAGGGATAGGAGGGAAAAAAGGATTATATGAAGATAAACTTTTTCTTTCTTTCTTTTTTATTTTTAAGGTTTTTTACTTTTTAAAGGAAATTGAATCCAAAAACCATGTAATTTATTTTTAATTTGACCTGGAACTATACTATGCCATCAGTAAATTTTTTAGCACTGGATACTTCCTCCAATCATGTATTATTAGCATATTTAGAAAGACAAGAGCAGCTCTCTTCTCAAAGGTCACATCTCAATTAACAAAAAAATGGGGGAAAAAAAACAACATTACAAAAAAAAGGATTAAAAGGAAGGGACTTCAGCAGCAGAAGCTAATCTTTTGGTGAGAAGAAGAGAATTAAATTCACAATGAAATCTTGAGCTATGTTTTTGGAATGGTTTAAGCAACATTTGGCCTACTGACAATATGGGCAAGAACAATATCATTTCCACTTGCAGTAAGCAAGCCCTTCCAACAAAATGGCTATGCACGGTTTTGAGTTTGGATTATCACATTCATGTAAGGGCAATCTCTGGTTTTGAAAAGTCATTTGCACATTAATATTTTCTACAGTCAAGTGCTTCAGATTTGCAACATACAGCACAAATTGATTATTGACCATGGTGCAGTTTGTCCGAAAGCTCATTCTTTTTCAGGTGACTGAAGCAGGGGCAATTTGCCGAAATGTTTTTGTTTCCTAGACAGTTGTTCATCAAAATTAGCAATGGTTACACTCCAGGTACCTAATTATGTTTTAGTTCTTGTTTATTGCATAGGTTTGCAAAAAAGTAATAGCTGTGGTGTCCTTCTGAAAAAGTAAAAAGCACTGCCTTTTGGTAACATTTAAGTATTCCTCTAGCAGAGTAAACAAGTGTGTTGCAGTTAATAATCCTAGAAGATATTTCAAGTTTGGCATCACTGTCCAGGCACTCAGCCAATCACTTTGTAGCCTGAAGGTATAAACAGATAGACTATAGAGGGGATTTACAGAAGTATTTGAACTTCTGTACAGTAGGTGACAATAGAAACATGGATATATGGGACAAAGAGAAAGCCACTTCTAACAATCTGTCTCAAGGAAAGGATATTACAGATCAGTGCTTCATTTTACTTCTCCATTTTTCTGTAATTGCTACATATCAGTACTGGGGAAAAAAAAAAAAAAAAAGGACATTCTTAGGTATTCCTTTAGTGCTCAGTTCATAGAGATGATTTCTTGTAGCATTTGGAAGAGCATTTCCTTGAAACGATGTGAAAGATGAATCATAAACTGTGATTAGAATGAAAACAATGTTCTCTAATGATTTTTAAGTCAAGTAGCTAATAAGAAAAGTGTCTGATAATTCATTGCTATTTTCATGTCTATGAAAAAATTACATGAATCGCATAACCTTATGTATCCACCTTTGTCTCCCGAGCTGAATTTGTCCTGTGGATAATTTTGTAAAAGACACTGATGAGTCTTTTACTATACAGAGTTTCCTAGTAGAATCATAAAAAAAAAAAAAAAAAAAAAAAAAAAAAAGGATGTACAAGTTTGTTTGCCAATGACAATCATTGTGCTTTGTTTTTATTTCACCCTGAATATTGTTATCTGTGCTGTGAGTCTCAGGTATGCAAAAGGGGCAGTTCAGCTGTTATGCTGAAAACATTCTAAATGTGAATTTCTAGTGGTGTGTTAGATGTTTTCATGGGAAAAAACTCCTACCAGGTACCTTATACCTGGTAGTCTTATTATTGAGGACTTCTGTACCGATGTCTTATTTTACAGGGAATATGTATGTGACTTATGTGAAGCTTCATTGTCTATATTTATCCTATGATTCTGTGGCAGATTGACCTTGTCTGGCTGCCATATGCCTACCCAGCTACTCTCTCACTCCCCCATCTCAACTAACAGGGGGATGAAAAAGATCACGGGCTGAGATAAAGACAGGGAAATAACTTAGTAGTTGACATCAGGGGGAAAAAATAGATTTGATTTGGGGAAAATTAATTCAATTTATTGACAATTAAAATAAATTTGGACGATGAGACAGAAACAAATTAACAGCACCTTTTGTTGACCTTACCCCCTTTTCCTGACCTTAGCTGCTTTTCCCAGGCTCAGATTCCATGCCTGAGTTGTTACCCATTCCCGATTCTTTACCTCCTTCTGCACCAAGCAGCCTAGGGCAATGGCAAATGAGGGTTGTCATCAGTCCATAACACTGTCTCTGCCTCCCTTTCCTCCTCACACTTCACCTCTGCTCCAGCCTGACTCCTTCCCATGGGCTGCAGTCATTCAAGATAAACCTGCTCCAGCATGAGCTCTCCACAGCCTGCAGAATCCATCAAGAAATATCCACCTGCTCTGGTGTGACGATCTCCACGGGCTGCAGGGGAATCTTGGCTTTGGTTTCTGGAGCACCTCTGCCCCCTCCTTCATCTTGTACCTTGGTGTCTGCAGGGATGTTTGTCTTGCAATTTTTTCTTCACTCCTCTCACTGCTGTGTGGCACTTTTTGCCTTAGCTGACATAAGCTTTCTGAGAGCTGCCACCACCTTGGCTGCAGGGCTCGGCTGTGCCCTGCAGTGGGTCTCTTGAAGGTGGCTGGAACTGGCTGTGTGTTGCTTGGGAGAAACTCAGCCTCTCCTCACAGAAGTGACCCTGCAGTCCCTGCTGTCAGCATCTCAGTACCTGCACCTGATGCAGACATCTTGAGCAGCATTTTGGAAATAACCAATAAATTTCTGAACATTTACTTAATACACTAAGTATTGAGAAAAGTTACAGATAACCAATACTCAGCATATGTGAGAAAGGACATCTTGTTATAGCTTTATATAGAGTCAGTAAAGAAATAACAAAAAAGTCTATTACATTTAAAATTGGCAAGGTTTTAATATATTTAAATCAGGTAGTTAAGATGATAATTTATCCCTAACAGGAAATAGCTTGATACATTAATTTAAAACTAAGAAAGAGGATACAGAATATCAGAGCAGAATTTTCTTTGAAGAAGCTGGGTTTGATCATTTCACCTTAGAAAAGTGGCAGCAGACAGAATTAGCTTTGCCATGAAAGGTTTAGTAACAATTTGGATGGGACATCAATTAACTGAGAAATCCAAAGAAACACTGAGCAAGGAATGAGAGGTTCCATGGAGGTTCCATGAAATGAGCAAGCACCAAGAGGCTGTGAGTAACATCTAGATGAAAATTAATAAGAACTCTCTTATTCATTACAAACTAAATTTCTGAGAATCTACTTGGTCTACAGGTAGAAAACTGCAAATCAAAGTGGAGCATGCAGAACTCAGTAGATGAACACTAGCAAAAACCACTTAAGATTCAAACACTACCAAAAAAATACTTCATCCTTTAAACATTGGGTTTATTCTTGCATTTTGAACAGTCAGCAGTTCCAGGGAAGAAAATTAATCTTATCATTAATGTATACTTAGTCTCTTTGAAAAACTTCATTTTGTTACAACATACTGCTCCTGCCTGTATATTTATTTTGCTCTCATGCATGAAATGGTAATCATAAATTACAATTTCTACTTGAAGTTGTCAACATGTTTGTTATTTTTTCTTGAAGGAATTTCCCAAGGCAGTAACAGTGAGGAATATGCATGCTTTCCCCCCCAAAAAAAACCCTTCTTACCTTCTAAACATTATTAATTTACAAGTTACTCATTCTGATTATTTAAAGGTACCTCTTACTCCTCTTTTGATTTTATCTGAGCATTATTTTCAGTTCAGGATATTATTTTTATTTAATCAGTTATTGCTTTCTAGGTCTATTAAATTTATTTCCAGTTGATTTTAGCATGCTGCCTTAATTTCATTTTATTCAGATATGATGTAGCTTCCATTTATTCAGGAAATTATTCATCCTTCATTCAGGAAAACATTCATGGATGTGGAGCACTTAAAAAATTTTCTTAGCATTAAGGTCATGTTAAAGTTGCACAGAGTTCAAAGACTTTCCTGAGTACAGGAATTAGTGTTTGTATTTCTACAGTATTATCAAATAACCACTGAAAGTTATGTTAAGAATTGAAAAGAATAGAGAAAAGGAAGAAAAATTCTTCTGTTTCATCTGTTTTCATGGAATAAATTTAAAATGAAACTGTTTAAGACCTCTTGAGGACACAACGATCAACACAATTAAATTCCTGAGGCATTAGAATACACTGAAACATTTTTACAGAAGAAAGGTTTTAACCTCAGCTGAGGTGACTTACATCCTCCAGACATGATCTTGTTTCCTCCTCATGTCATAAATAGATCCTGTACCACTGATGTCCAATAGACTTCAGCAGAAATTCAAATGAATACCCTGTATTTGAACAATTGCAGAGCTACTTGATCACATGAACATCAGGGAAAAGTGTGGTCCCTAGATGATTATAGTAAACCTACATATTTATTATCTTCAGATATTCTGTGATCGAACTGAATATTTCTATGATAGGGCAATTCAGAAGGTAACTTAATTCAAAGTGTTCATGTTAGGACAATTGTTTGGAGTGCATCCATGTCTTACAGCTATTAACCCTCATATTTCTGCAAAATCCCAATCTAAAAGCTTTCCTTTCTTATGCCTGTCTGCCTGACTTTTTATTCATCTTGCTCCCTCTCTCCCATTGTGTTAGAGTCCTCCAAAGTGACATTGCAAATTTTAATCTTCTTTATCATAGAAATAGTGAAAAGCCTTCCCAACAGATATTCATTGAACATTTTCTATGGGGAACCATCTAAAAGAGCATTTTGAAAACATCAATTTTGAATTTAGCCATATAGAATTACTTGCAATTAGAGACCATCTTTCATACACAGTTAAACTGACTATATTTTAGGATGGTAATGTGTTAGTTACAACTACTGACCATCAGTCTAACTTGTATCTTGACTCTTACTCCTTTTTTTGTTGATCTCCACTATTTGATTTTCTTATTACCACTATGTGATCATACTCCCAATAGAAAAAAAAAAGAAATAAAAATTAAAGCTAGGAATATATTTTTAATCTTGATTTTTAATGTTCAGAACATCCATAGTATACTTCAAATTTAAAATAATAATAATAAAAAAATCTGCTGATGTCATCTATTGTTGATATAGTTAATAACAGTTGCATCTTTTTAAACTGAAAATTTGTTTCATTTTACATTTGAAAAGATTTAATTCTGTTTTCTCATACTCACAGATAATCATATCTAAAGCAGGAAAAATTTGGTCCTAAGTTCAGAACCTCTGGCTTTACCCTGATGTTTATGCCACTATTTTAAGTGTCACTGGTTGAGGCCCAGTGTTTTTTAACACTTAAGAAAATTTCTGCAGTGACAATGTGTTATGAAGCACCTTGATTAGGTGCCAGACCTTTTTTTTCCCTCCACAGGAATAAAAGAAAATTTTTCCCATAATACTGTAAATTGTGTGAAAGACTGCCACAAAGACCCAGGGTCACAGTTTATTTCACAGTACTAAAAGGCAAATGTTTATGAATAGGACAACAATTCACAGCAATTTAATTTTACTGCAACCAACACCTGATGGCTTGTGACTGAAAGGTGAGAGCCTGTGAATGTGTGGCACAGTTTCTGAGTAACTTATTTATTTCCCTTGAATTTCAAGTGCTGTCATTACAAATGTGCCCGCATGTTTGTAGTGTGATATTTTAAGGGAGGATGTGGTTTAGGTTTCAAATATTAAAAAAAGACTTTTTACAAATATTTTCAGTTTGGGGGTTGTTTTAATGTTGTGTAGAGAACATACACGCATTACATATTGTCCTGTAGAAACAGGTAAAATATGACTACAAGGAGTAATAAACTTTTTCTCATGAAAATACCTTTCTCTTGCCGTGACTATTTTCAGTATAAAATTGCCAGACCGTGAGAGGATGAAAACTTTGAATATTAATAGAAGATGGACTAGTTAAGAACATGTATTTTTGTTGTAATTGTGCAAGAATTAAAAAAGGAAGCCAACCTAAACAAATTAAATTGATAAAAATTAGTATAATATGACATATAACATTGCAACATGCGAGAAATATTTAACGAAATTGGGACTCTTCTAACTAATGTAAATCTATGATCATAAATATTATCAAAATGAGCTGTATTAGATTAGTTATATTTTCTGAATGCAATTCGTTCTTACCAATGTTTTAACTTTCAGGTTTCTAATTTTATACAGATATGTTATTTGATTAGAAATTTAAGTGAAAGTCTATAAATTTTGCTGAAATTTATAGGTTTCTGTTCCTATAATTATGTGGGTCAAGGAACAAAAATTATATTTTTTATTGGGTTTTTTTCCTTTAAAATTCATTGGTTTTGACAAGTACAGTAAAATACTTTTTGTAAAAGAAGAATAATTACCTGTCCAGATGCCTATGAATATAAATTATTTTCAAACTCAATGTATTGAGACTCAAGAATATTGGTTTAACACACATTTTTCTCCTACAATGCAAATGATACAATTTTTCTTCTTTATGATGTCTGTGTCTAAAATGAAGAAGGAATAGCTTATTGGTTTTAAAAATATTTTTTGTCAATTTTTCTTTCTCATTAAAAAATACATCAGGAAAAAACAAAACAAAACAAAACAACACAGTTTTGCAAAACCAGTGTTGGAATCTAACAGCTATCTGATATCAAAAGGAAAATAAGTAAGATTAAAGTATATTTAAGGCTAGATAACACTATCTAAGAATTATGTATTCAGGAATACTGTGATAGTAAAAGAGTAATCACTGAATAGTGACAATCTTATTTTCATGTATGAAGAGATAGGTAAATTCATCATTTCTATTAAAAAATTGTTGTATTTATTCCTTTAGTAAAGTCAAGCCAATGCTTCTGTTCTGCTTGTTGGGGTTTTTTTGGAAGTGTGTTCCCCTTTAGCCTGCTACTGTATTATATTCCAGAAGAATAATCAGTTGATATCTGCAAGACAAAATGCTTTATGTGTGAAGTTTTATCAACCAACACAGATGAATGATATTGAGCTTTTAACACTGTAAGTCTTGACAGGTTAGCAAAACTGTGCTTTATTAATATAGAAGCAGTTCAGTGGGGAAATACTGTTTTACATGAAATACGAACATATTGCTTGAGCTTCAGAAGAGCTCTTAGATCCACTTGCAAGTGTACAGATAATGAAGCTATAATAAAGTTGAGATCAAATGAAAAACACAAGATGAACATTCTCAGTACTATTTTGTATTTAGTAAATTCATTTTGCTGCTGTCTTGTACTCAGAAGTCTCGAGGTCTTAAACATTGGTTATGATAAATGTAAAAGAAAAATAATATATAATGTATTATATTTTATTTCCCCTATACATGTTTTGATTTAAAAAAAAACCAACCAGACAAAACCCAACCAAATGAACCACCCCCCGCCCCAAATCCCACACAACAACAACAACAAAAATAAAACTAACATAAACAAACCAAAAAGTTCAGATCATTTGAGCTGACCTTATGACAAAGGAAAAAATATTTTTTTTTATTACACAGACAATTAAAATCTATTTGATGGTAAGCATCAAGGTATTAAATATACTGTTCCCAGAGACGGCCATGATTCTTCTGCATATATACATTTTGTCATGAATTCATAAAACAACTTTACTAGCATATACATTTTTATTATTTTCTCTAATGATAATTTATGTATAGCCCTGATTTTCCAGCATATGAATGTCATGAAATTGCCACTCCCCTGTGATCACACTTGGTGAGTTCCTTGTATTAACTGTACAGTTGTGATTCTAGTATGTAACTGACTGAACAATGAAAAACAGTATCTAAGTATAAAAGTTATTATGCAATTATTATTTTTGCAGACATAAGGTTAATCACAAATAAACATTTAAAATTATATGTGCATTTATAGAAATGAATATGTGTATGTAAAAACATATATATTTCACATGTGTATGTATGCTACATGAAATTAAAAATCTAAAGGCTGTTCTGAGTTACTAAAAACACGATTCAGAATTAAAAATGGGATTCTAACATCGGTTTTCACATAAGTAAAATTCTGTTTTCTTCATGATCCCTCTTAAATGTTGTTCTCAAAAGACCAACAAAAAGCTTTTGTAGTGAAAATGAATATAAGTGTATGTTTGGGTGAATAAATACTATTAAAAGCAATCAGCTCGAACTTAGGAGGCTTAGAGAAGGCTAGATATGTTTGTGTCATTTTGGTATATAGAAATAGAAAAACTCAGTTAAACTACATTTTAAGAGAGAAAATATCAATGTTTTATCTATAATATTTTTATCCTTAATCCCTTGAATTTGCCAAAAGTAGCTAGTGAGTTTTGTAACAGCTAGGAATGGAATATTTGGTGCCAGTATGATAAGAACATTTTCTTCAGGGGGTAACTTTCAAAATGTTTCCCAGGTGAATAATTTGAACAGTTTCAGAGTGTGCAAGAGACACCTAAAGACAGATAGAGGTTCTTTAGAATTTAGAAAACTGTATAATTTTTCAGTCAAATGCTTTGTGTTACTGGGCAGAGTAGTAACACTGATGAAATAATATTCAGATGCAAATGACCTTGAACAGATATGACCAGACTAACTATATAAAGACTCAAGATATAGCTTAATATCTTTTTCTATTTTTTCAGCTCAAGGACCTTTAGAAGTTTAAACATTGGACTTGCATTTATAAAGCACTGCAATGTTTTGTTATTGAATTCAGTGACTGAACTCTTGGAAAACAGTCCATTGCCAAGTAGTGCTTAAGTAAGGATTGTACCTATTTACTGAAAAACCTTTTTATATTCTTTATTCAACACTATACCTACAGACTGTGATTATAATTCTGCAGTGTTGAGCTGCATATAATTAGAATTTTAAGATGTCTTCGCATTTTTTTTCATTTTTTCTTTTCTTTTTTTCATTTCTTATAGTCCCAGTGAACCTCTTTCTAAATATAAATGACCTTTCTCTAAATCCTATGATAAATGAAGACATAGTCCAAGTAGACAATGTCCACAGATCTTCCCTCATCCACTAGGCGCGTCATCTTGTTATAAAAGGAGATCAGGCTAGTCAGGCAGGATCTGCCTTTCATAAACCTATGCTGACTGTACCTGATCACCTAGTTGTCTTGTATGTGCTGGCACTCAGGATGACCTGCTTCATAACCTTCCCTGGCACTGAGGTCAGACTGACAGGTCTGTAGTTCCCGGGATCATCCTTTCAGCCCTTCTTGTAGATCAACATCACATTTGTTAGCTTTCAGTCAACTGGGAGCTCCCCGGTTAACCAGGACTGTTGAATAATGGAGAGTGACTTGGTGAGCACTTCTGCCAGCTCCTTTAGTACCCTTGGGTGGATCCCATCTGGTCCCCTAGACTTGTGCACATCTATGCAACACAGTAGGTCACTGTTCATTTTTTCCCAGATTACGGGGGCTACATTCTACTCCCTATCCCCATTCAGGGATCTAGAACCTCAGGTAGCAACTGGCATTACTGACAAAAACTGAGGCAGAGTGGGCACTTGGAAGTTCTGATGTTCAGAGGCAACCTCCTGTGTTTTAGTGTATACCCACTGTGTCCAGTGCTGTCACTGGACAAATACAAAATACACGTGTTCAACTTGGTGTCCACTAGGACCCCACTTTATCGCAAAGATGCTTTCCATCTTGGTGACCCCCAATATATATTGGTGCGCGTGATTCTTCCTCCTCAAGCACAGGAGTTTGCAATTCCCCTTAATGAACTGCATGAGGTTTCAGTGGGTCCAATTCTCCAGCCTGTCAAAAGTCTCTCTGGATGGCAGCACTACCTTCTGGTGTATCAGCCACTCCTTCCAATTTCATGTCAGCATCACATTTGCTGAGGGTACACTCTGTCCCATCATCCAGATCATTAAAAGGGCTACTTACAGTATTGACCCCTGAAGTACACTGACAGTTACTGGTTTCCAACTAGACTTCTTGCCACTGATCATCACCCTTGGTTCCAGCTGTTCAGCCAGTTTTCATTCAACCTCACTGTGTGCTCATTCAGCCCATACTTCACCAGTTTGTCTATGAGAGTTTGTCAAAAGCCTTCATGAAGACAATATCTGCTTTTCTACCCTCATCTACCAAGCCAATAATTTAATCATAGGGATTCATCAAGTTAGAGGTGGATGCTACCTGCACCTGTAGCGCTGTTGGTGTCTGTAGATCTTCAAGCTGCTGTGTAACAGATGAGATCCTGCTCATTTCCATTCTTAGTCTCTGATGCTGGGCAACCTCCTCGCTTCACCCCATAACTACTTCACTTAGTGACACAGCATGCCTCCTGCAGGAAAGAAGTTCCCCTCCCCTTCCCCCTTCCCTGCTCTCCCCTCCACTCGTTCCCTCCCTCCCCGCCTTTGCTTCCCTCCCCCCTCGCCCCCT
>JANHFX010000632.1:35161-48582 GCA_027560015.1 Chloroceryle amazona | reverse complement strand
GGCCGCCCGCTGGCTGTACTCGGCGGGCCAGCTACAGCAGGACCTGAGCGGATCGTGATCTCCGTCCTTCACGGGCTTGCACCTGCAGTCGTTCTGGGTGCTCTCTGTCTTCCACTCCTAGGACCTGGCCTCAGCGTGAGCCGGGGCAGGGGTGGAGAGGCTGCTCGGAAAGCAGTTGTCCTGTGGGATGGTCCGAATGGACGTCATCCTGTGCAGGCTTCTCTTCATCCATCACTTCGCTGCGTGCCAGGAGCCAGCAGGTTTCAGCCTTACGGGGAGTTCGGAGCTATTCTCGGTGGTGGTTTTGTTTGTTTTCTATAGAAATTGGCTCCACGCTGAAACAGATGAGCAAGGTTTAGGGAGGTGTGAAGTAGCAGGCATATGCCGTCTGAAATCTAGGAAGGTGTTTGCCAAAACCAAGGCTGATGTGGGATGTAGCTACAACAGAAATATTTCTACAAGTTAAAATTATGTGTGGTGGAATTTCTTAAGCAAACGTTTCAAGTACAGTGAGGCACTGCAATGTTAAAATGTTAAAGTAAAATTGACTTGAATTTTCCTATCTCTTTACTGGAAATTATACGCAGAACAGGATTTAAAGACTGTTTTTGTTGTGATAGCTTTTTCTTCATACAACTCTCTGGCTGAATTTAAAATTTAAATGGCATAAGGACATAGTATCTGAGGGCAAGGGCATCTAAGGAAGGTGCTAGTGCTGTGCAAATTTCATTCAGTTCATAACTGACAGCCTACTATGAGTAAGCATTAAACTAATATCTCAAAACAGTGCTAGAAGGCACTGCTGGTGGAGGTGTTACCTCTGGAATAATAACTTCGTAAAAGCAAAGCAAAAAGCCTAGTAGGGTATGCTGAATATTCTAGCTGATTGTCATTAAGTGTTCTAGGCTTCTGTACATCCATGGATGTGATATTTGGTGTGTCTAGGACTGCTTTTGGAGGAAAGAGTACCATCCAAAAGAGATTTAAGCACAATTAACCACTGAAAATATTGTATTTAAATGAAATACATATTTGGATTGTTTTTTCTCCTTGATTTTTTTCAGTACCCCAAGGGTGGCCATAAAATATGATTCTTTACCTACTGCACCAAACTTTTTAAGTACTTCTTTTGCCATTTGGTCACCTGGCTTCAACTACAATGGTAAGTTATGATTTAGATAATATATTCTTAGATCCTTTTGCTCTAGTCTGGCTGATGAGGAGGATGCCATTCGTGTTTCACATTTTCTATTTAAAAATAAATAAATTTCATTATCACTCCTTAGTTCTGGTATTTCTTGTTTCAGGGCTGTCTTCCTTCATAGCTTGTGAGTACTGCTAAACACTAAGTCACTGTCCTAATCATAGGTATTATCGCATAAAGCTATTGGTATGTTTTCAATCAGGACTGGTGTTAAACAGTTGAGTTAAAAATAAATAAATTAATCCTGCCTCCATGTAGTACTCTTCTATCCACAGGTGATAATATTGCTGTGGATTTTTACCTAATGTTAAGCAGTTATGGAATCAAATGCTGAAATCATGCAGTTATTCACTACTTACAGAGACATCATGAGTAGTTGACATATTCATATTGACACTAGAAAATTTAGATGTTCTGTAGTGGCAGGTTTTAATGAGTAATAGCACATTAAGTGCCTTTTTTTTTTTAAGAGGCAAGAAATTTTTTTATAGAGACACTGTAGGTGACTGGTAAAAAGCCTAAGTTTTATTCCCATATATTTCTTTGTCGTTACTGTAGTATCTTTTTCTTCCTTGAATTTTGTTCTAGTGTAGGAAATAACTGGTACTACCAGGTATCGAACATGGCTCGTACCTCTGTTCCTTGAGGCTCAAGTAGAGGGACTTGCTTTCACAAACAGCTGATAGGGGTGGGTTAAATTGAGGAAACAACACAAATATACCTGTGGGAAGAAGCGCTGTCATTAATGTTTCTATGCTTTCCTGAAGACTGCAGGATTCCCCAGAACACTTGTCTGTAATTTCTTTTTTTTTTAATAGTTTAGCCTATTTAAAAGGTCTGGCTGCGGGGATTACATGTAAATTGTTTTTTAAGGAACAGGAGTTTGTACTGTTATTAGAGCTTGTCACCAGCACATTTTTAATTCTCTTATCCACTTGCCACTGAAGTGAATTCATTGCTTCTCTTGACTTAGCTGGAGTTGACGCAAGCTCTAAGCATTTTCCTACAAGATGTTTTTTTTATTAATATTATCCTCTCTGTCCTCATTGCCCCAAATCAGTTTATTTGTCTGGTTCATTTAGGAGTTGCATGTTATTCCTGCACAAAGTAGATGTCAGAGCTAAAGTAAGTGCCAGAGAAAGAAAGTTAGGGGCCAAGGAAGACTTCATCTTTTTTTGTCAGTGGTGCTTGTTTTTTCTGGTTTGAAGCCCTTGTTAAATTTTAGTCCAAGAACTCATTATTCTTATCTATGAAGCTATTTGCTCTTCCTGAAATACATGTCTATCAGCTGTAGGTATACTGAAGTGAAAGACATTCCAAAGGAGCTTAAAGTAAATGATACTGAGTATGCTACACTAGGGGATATAGGGAAGCTTTTTGAGATTTTGATGTGTTGTCCTGGGGTTGGGCACTCTTCTGAGCCTGCTGTGGAGCGGAGTCTCTATTTCTTTCTTAGCCACCTGAGAGTATATCGTAAGAAACACATAACAAACTATGTTGTCCTCAGAAGCAGCGTTCTGAGCACAAGATCTTCATTTACATTTTGTAGAGAAGTAACTATACTTATTTACTAGTGTCTAAACAGTTAAATGTTTTCTTCCTGGACAACTGTTCAGGAATACTTTGGCCTAGTCTTTCTCTTGAATTAGTAGCCACCTTAAGGAATGAAAGCAGATTTTCTACTTGTCATCTCTAATTGCTTTGGTTAATATTTATTACTGCTTTAATTAGGCATCATTTCTATTCCTACTTTAAATTCTAATTGCCTTTCATTGTTCTAGAACTTCATAATGGAGCCAAAACCTTGCAAGTGTCGATGCTTGGTAGTGGGATTAATTGCTGTTGATGGAGTTACATGAGGTTTCAGCTGCTAAGTTTGCTATGTGTCAAAGAACATTTGAGTCCATCTTCTAACTATAAATCTGTATCAATAGTAATAGAAGTTTTGTGGTTTTTTCCATGTATGAGGATGTTTAAACAGTTAATTTAATTCCTAAAAGAACCTTTGTAATTCTTGCAGCAACAAGCTTTAGAACTGGCATTGGATCGTGCAGAGGTAAGGTATAGATATTTGTTTGCACATAATATATTGGTCTCAGTTCATATAAAACCAAGATTTTTATTATTTTTTTTCTTAAAAGTATTTGAGGAGCATGTTATGCAAATACATGTGTGTATATAAATAGTCACCCATACCTGGTGGACACTGGTTTCGTAAAATTCTCACTAAAATTGCTATGTCATGTATTTGTCCCTAACCCTTTTTACAGAGAACATAAGCACGTGCAATGATGATAGACTGTGCAGGACTTCAGTTTTCCCTTTTTAAACCAGCAAATCTGTGTGCTATGAAATAAGCAGAGCTGTACAGAGACAGCTGGCAGAAATTGAGCTGTGTCCTTGTTGACGACCAACATAGACCAGATCATGTTTAGTACATGTTTGAAACAGTCATGTACTGTAACCATTAATTACTTTCTCTATACACAGAACATTGTTTGGCAGTGATCTAAAATTGCATGATAACTGGAATTAAATTTCTTTCTAATAATATGATTTTTTTTTTGTTTACTTTTTTTCTTTTCTAGTATATTATTGAAAGTGCCCGTCAGAGACCTCCCAAAAGAAAATATTTATCCAGTGGAAGGTAGTAAGAGTTTCAATATTTAGTTTTAAAATAGCATTTCTTTGATTTAATTTTGGTTACATTTTAGGTTTCTTTTAATTTCAGAAAATCTGTATTTCAAAAACTCTATGATATATATATAGAAGAATGTGAAAAAGAGCCTGAGATAAAGGTAAGTGGAAATTGCTGAGAAGCTTTTCATTGCTTCCTAAACAGGCAATTTTTTTCTTTTTTCTCTGAATTCCTCTGTAAAAAAGAATAAACTCCGGTTACTGTCATAGTTACCTAAGACTACAGGAAAAATTACTGTTAGGAATTTTGTGGACTAATTTTGTGGAGTGCATAATTTAAAAGCATCATCTTTGTTCAGTTTGACATGAAAACAAGGTGATGGGTGCGCCAGTGACTGCCTGGTAACCCTAAATCTGTTTTCAAAGGTAATAAAATAGAATGCTCGCAGAGGGTTGTAAAGACTGTGCCCTTGAGATGCTATGCTATGGTAGAAAGAAAAGATGTATTTAGAGCTCTTATTCCGTGAGTGAGGTGAATAAGGTGTGGATAGTTAATAGCTATCTTGGGCTTATGTTATGAATTGTAATTCTTGAAAATGAGAAGCTCAAAGATTTAGATGCAAAGGCTAAAAGATAATGCTATTGTGAAACTTCATCCGTGAATGTAGGACTGTTTATTAGTCTCTTATTTTGTGCAATAAAACTGAAGAAGGAAATAATAGTCCAGCTAGAATTTGACCAATGATTTGAATGTAGCTTAAAGGTTTTGGTCTACAGAACTGTCAGAGTTTCTATGCCAGTATTGCATTGTTTTCATGGTACAAGTTGTAATTATGTTGTCCACTCAGAAGCAAGATTTAAATTGACACTGTATTATTGTTATTTCAGTCTTAACTAACTTTCTCTCTTTATCTTAGCTCTTATAATACTGTATCTCTCCCATGTTCCGGTTTTCTACCCTGCAGTTTACTTGGGCATTCGTGTCCTTGTTCTTGATGTTCATAGGAAAAAACAGATTTCCCACAGTAATTCACAAAGCACTAATTAATTTGTCCTCTATTAGTCCAGTCTTCCTAGATTCATAACTTCTCAGTGTCTCTTCTATTTGTGCATATGCACACTAGAGAAAGAACTAACTGTGAAGGTGACTATCTAAAGCAATTTGTTTAATTTGGGCTGAACAACAGAGCTCAGAGGGTTGTGATCAGTGGTACAGAGTCCAGCTGGTGACCTGCAAGTAGTGGTGTTCCCCAGGGGTCAGTGCTGGGTCCAGTCTTACTCAACATTTTCATCAATGCCCTGGATGAAGGGATGGAGTGCACCCAAAGTAAGTTTGCTGATGTGCTAAAGTGGGAGGAATGGCTGATACACCGGAAGGCTGTGCTGCCATCCAGGGAGACCTGGACAGGCTGGAGAGCTGGGCAAAGACAAATTTAATGAAGTTCAACAAGGATAAGTGTAGGGTCCTACAGCTGGGGAGGAACACCATCATGTACTGGTTGGTACTGGTTAGGGGTAGACCTGCTGGAAAGCAGCCGCATGGAGAGGGAGCTTGGCATCCTGGTGGGCAATAAGTTCTCCATGGAACAGCAATGTGCCCTTGTGTCCAGGAAGGCCAATGGTCTCCTGGGGTGCATAGAGAAGAATGTGGCCAGCAGGTCAGGGGCCTGGAACACCCCTTTTATGGGGAAAGGCTGAGAGCCCTGGGACTGTTTAGCCTGGAGAAGAGAAAACTGAGAGGGGATCCTGTGAATGTTTACAAATATCTGAAGGGTTCGGGTCAAGTAGAAGGGGCCAGGCTCTTTTCAGTGGTGCCCTGGGATAGAACGAGAGGTAATGGTAGCAAGTTGAAACACAGGGAGTTCCAACTCAACATGAGAAAAAACTTCTTCACTGTGAGAGTGACAGATCCTGGAACAGGCTGCCCAGAGAGGCTGTGGAGTCTCCTTCTCTAGAGTCTTTCAAGACCCCCAGGATCTGTTCCTGTGTGGCCTGCCCTAGGTGTTCCTGTGCTGGCAGGGGGGTTTGACTTGATGATCTCCAGAGGTGCCTTCCATCCCCCACCATTCTATGATTCTCTGACTCTAGTGTGCAGCATTCCTCTACCTAAAAGTTGAAAGAAATAAAAAATTTTGGAAGCAGTGTTATACAGGAATGTGGAACAGAGTTGGTCTGGGGGCTGGAAGGATTTATGCTAGGCAGGTGTATCTGAGGAACTCAACTTAAAAAAAAAAAATAAAATAAAATAAAGGTCATTAACCAATCACCTGTTCTCAGCTGCTGTCTTCTGACAGCTGCACATGGTAGCCTCAGTGTGCAAGTATGAAAACATCTCAGTGATGAAAGTTTCGGATCATGGTTACAAAAAAAGTCACTTGAATCCCACATTGGACCAGTGCAAAAATAATAAAGCTCATAGAAGCACTTTTATAGCAAAGTAGCAGATAAGAGGTACACTGGTAGCGGTGGGGAATGAGTAATTATACACAAATAAACCAAACAGTGCCAGCTAACAGTGGGAGTTGGGTTTCTTTGGTTTGG
Organism: Chloroceryle amazona; assembly: GCA_027560015.1. NCBI lineage: Eukaryota > Metazoa > Chordata > Aves > Coraciiformes > Cerylidae > Chloroceryle > Chloroceryle amazona. The sequence continues at coordinate 42,200 of JANHFX010000632.1, read as the reverse complement.
TTTAGTGTTTTTCATTTTTCTGTTCCTTGATTAATCTCTAATGGTGCTGAATGATATGCAGGGCTGGCTGTATTTTGGAAACTGTATAAAACATCAGATTGTATGCATCTTTCTGTTCTTGAAGAAAATATAACGAACTTGCATGTGTAAGGTGAGGAAACAATAAACTGTTAAGAGTGCCCTTTAAAGCAAAGCTGACCTCATTAGGGTGAGACATGCAGATTTTGTCAGGTCACAGTATTCCTGAAGTTTGATTTGCAAAATCTTACCAAAGGTGTTACTTGTGAAACTGAAATGTTTTCCTGCCTGCACCACAGGGGCTTCATGGCCCTTGTCTTTGGGCTGCATTGTGACTAGTATCTGTAGGAATGGCAGCCTAAAGATTGACGCAGCCAGTTACATCCTAGTGAAAGTATAGTTATGAGTTACAGTCTTCCCTCAGGATCTGATACTGGTGCAGCTAAGTCAGAAAGATCATTAGGCTTCAATTTATTCCTTCTATGTAACCAAAAAAATAATGCTTTCTCAAGGGTTTTTTACTGAGTTATTTTTCAGTCAATCTATACCAAATTCTGCTTTGTTTTTTCTGCTTCCTGAAAGAACAATACTTAGCATCGTTCTTTCAAATAGTTAATAGTTCTTTTGAAGCTGAGACAAAATTGTTCCTTCCGAGATTCATCTTCTATGCATTTGTAAAGCGGTGTTGGGATTAATGAAATGTGTCCAAAGTCAAGGGAAGAACCTGGGGTCATTGTTTTGATAGATTTCTGTTTCACAAAGATACAGTTAAATAACTACAAGGGGTTTTGCTGGTTTGATTGTTTGTTTGTTTTATAGAGGTGATCTATTTATTTTAAAGTGTTTGACCAACTTTTAAATCAGACAGGTAAATGGGAAAATAAATTTAAGATGCTACAGTGAGGATCAAGAAAAGAAGTCATGATAAAGATAAAATCATCATCAGCGCAGCACTAGAGGAGTAGTTATTAAAATTAACACTTCACTCATAGCCAAGGGCTGAAGAGTAATAAAGAGCATAAAATCATTACTTCAGTCTTGTTAGGCAGGAGTGTTCAGTGTTCTTTATTGATGGGTGGTCATCAGAAGTTGCTAGAAGTGAAAGGAAGTGCCTGTGCCTTCTCTGTGCTGCTTTCCAGCCATCATGCTGGGTTCATCTTCAGGAGTGAGGAGTGCTCTTTTCTGTGGATGAAGTCAGAGAGGGTTAGGAGTTTTAGCTGATGTAACAGAGCAGTAGAACTGGACTGCTTGCTTGGTGTTTGAATTGCAGTGCACTGCTATGAGCGCTTAAGAAGTGTAGTATACCTCAAGCCACTCCTTGATCTTTAAATTCTTTCCAGGCAAGACCTGAGCTAATGCTTAATATCAGGTCTGAGCTAGAACCTGTAACAGCCAGCTCAAAGGAAAAAGCTGAATTTTGTAGTCATAAGAAGTTTTCATTCTTAGTGAAGTGTTTGTGCTTAAAATGCTAATTTACCCAAATATATTGGAGAAACTTTATATTTTAAAATATGCTTAGAATATGTCTTAAGAAACTCATGTCATATGAGCGCAGTGTCAAAAAATGTTCTTGGGCCTGTGTGATTGTCCTCTTCTCTTTCCTTTACCTGTCCTTCCACCTAAACATCCTAACCTCCAAAAAAATGAAACCAGTGAAGTAGCACAAGCCACAACTGCCCAGCTATTCTGGAACAAAACCTAGAAATTAAACTAATATGTCATTCACTGAATAAGTTTAAATCGGAGAGTGATGCGATTAACTCTATTTACATTAACAGCTGAATTACCGTGTTATATTTTACTTAGTGTTTAAGGAGAAGAGGCCTTCTGTAAAATAAATCTCATGGCTATTTCTTGTACACATAGGCAGATTTCTGGGGGAGAAGGTTGAATTGTTTATCAGAAGTTCTGTGAGTGGTTCCTAATTAGTATGAATTATTCAGTGCTTGTATTGCACATAGAATAATGCTCATGAGTGATTTTTCTTCACCTCATGAAAATAGTAAAGTTGTATTAGAAATGGTAACAGTATCATTAGTAACAACTTCTAGAAGCAGTATTGTTTCTGTCTTGGTGATAGAGGAATGGATTTGGCTTTTAGAGGGGGTTTCACAGAATATAGAGTGGTAGGGGTTGGAAGGGAACTTTGGAGATCAAGTCCAACCCCTCCCCGCCAGAGCAGGATCACCCAGGGACAGATCCAGGTGGGTTTTGAAAGTCTCTAGAGAAGGAGACTCCACAGCCTCTCTGGGCAGCCTGTTCCAGGATCCGTCACACTCACAGTAAAGAAGTATCTCCTCATGGTGAGCTGGAACTTCCAGTGTTTCACCTTGCTGCCATTACCTCTCATCCTATCACAGGGTACCACTGACAAGAGCCTGGCCCTTTCTACTTGACACCCACCCTGTAGATATTTGTAAACATTAGTAAGATCCCGTCTCCATCTTCTCTTCTACAGACTAAACAGCCCAGGGCCTTTCCTCTTAGAGAGATGTTCCAGTCCCTTCATTATCCTTGTAGCTCTCTGTTGGACTCTCTCTAGTATTTCCCTGTCCCTCTTGAACTCAAGAGACCGGAACAGAACACATTCCTCCAGATGTGGTCTCACTAATGCAGAGTAGAGGGGGAGGAGAACCTCCCTTGACTTACTGGCCACACTCTTCTTTATGCACTACAGAAGACCATTGGCCTTCCTGGCCACAAAGGCACATTGCTTTTCCATGGAGAACTTATTGTCCACCAGGGCTCCAAGGTCTTTCTTTGTGGAGCTGCTTTCCAGTGTTTCAGCCCCTCACCTGTACTGGTACATGGGTTATTCCTGATGGTTTTACCTTCTTTTTTACTTTAACTTTAGTAGAAATAATTAATTTCTTTTTAGCCTCTCATATATAGCCTGATTATACTTTTTAAAATCAGCTCTTAGAGAATTCTCATATTCCTTTCTGTCCTAATGCTGTTGCATAACTAAATATCAAAGTATTCATCTGTCCAACATGGGAGAAAAAAATACAAAAACTTTTCCATCAAAATATGACAGTATCTTAGTTCCTAAGAGTGAAGATATCAGAGTAGTTGAATGTTCACACTCAAATGGCATTTACTGTACCTCAGGCGACTTCAACTGTGCCTAACTCAGCAATGTGTCTGAAAATTGAAGCAATGCACGTGTTGTATCCTGTTTGTTGTGGGATGAGGGTTAAGAGGAGTTTTAACTAAAGAAGGCTTTGCATAACAGACTGCGTCTACAGGGTCGTATATGAGGAACTGGCTGAGCTGTCTATACTGTTGTTGCCGTGACATGTTTTATCCCCATTCTCTTCTACTCCTTCAGTTCTTTTCCATTAATTCTCCAGGAGTTATGTGCTACTTTGTCCCTTTATTTGTGTTAGTTTCCATGATTTCTAAACTCTAAAAGCCAGTAAGATGTAGTCACCATCATTCAAGATGTATGGGGAAGAGTTAACTTTGGGCAATGGTAAAACTACATAGCAGGAAATGGAGAAAATTTTCCTCCTTTTTCTCTATGTGTTAAAATGTTCTGTTGGATTATATTATGTTAGGGGTTTTCTTTTCAGACCTTTTCTCTTTCCCCTATAAGTAATGATTCTGCTTTCTATCTTCTCAGTATCTCTGGAAGGGTCAATTTGTTCAAAAAGAGATCTAGCCCAGCACTGCTTAGCTGGACATATGGGAAAGGAGTAGTTGGGCAGGCTTACAAGACTGCTCGGGTTAACTGCCAACAAATTGCTCCACCCAGACCTTGTATTCAGCTCTGAAATCTAGCCTCCACCAGAGGTGTAAAGTTATCTGAGATTTAGAATTCCTTAGGTTTTGGTTCTAAGGAGACTTGTAAAATGTTTAAATTTGTAGAATGTATATGGTGTCTTTGAAACATACTAATTGTTTTTTAAAAATCTGTTGTATGCGGAAAAGATCATTCTTACAGTTAAATAAGGGAATAGTCTCTACAGGTGATGGATTGGATTTCAGCAAAAAGAGACAAGACAATGCAATTAAGAAAGCTTCCAAATGCTGTAATGCAATATTTTAATTCTGGAAATAAATATCTGCTTCTGTTAGGAATAATTGAAAGTACTAAATATTTATTGTTGTTACCAAACAATGCATAGGGTATAAATGATGCTCATAGAAATTATACAAATAATAGCGCTGTGGATTTATAACATTGTAGCACAGGGTCATTCTTGTTATCTGTGTTGTCAGTGGACTTACGGTTCAAGGTTTTTTACATTTAAATGTGTGGGATTTAAAAAAAAATAATCTGACAGTATAAGTAAAATAATACATAATGCGTATGCTCTGCTGAATATATTCCAATTAAATTTAACTGGGCTTTTTTAGACATATACTTCAACATTGATCTCAAAAGTATTCATAGCAATTGTTCTTATTTCTACTAATTACTTGATAGTATTATGTTCATGAGCAATGTTTACTTTTAAAGCAGAAGCTGAGGCGAAATGTGAATTTACTGGAGAAGCTGGTTATGCAGGAGACGTTGTCATGTCTGGTAGTGAACCTCTATCCAGGAAATGAGGGTTATTCACTTATGCTCAGGGGAAAAAATGGTTCAGGTAATACTTTTGCTCTTTAAGTTTTGAAAATACTCAGAATGCCCTATAAATATTTAGAATATGTTGTTGCTTGCATTTAACTGTTTTTCTTCAAACATAATCCCTTGGGGGGGACAAGCAAAAAAGAAAACAAACAAAAAATCCCAACCAAACAACAACAAAAACCCAAACAAAACAAAAAAGACAAAAAAGCAACCAACCAAAACAAACCAAAACCAACTGTACTTGAACTAAGAATTTACATAAAGCTGTGAGGTGCTCAGAAGTGGTCTCTGCATGGTGCAGTGTAAATCTGTAGATACAAGGCTCTTTGATAGCCTTCCATTCTCTTATTTCCCTGTAGTTTTCTGAGTTACTTATCTCAGTTTTTCTTGCTTCAGGTTCCTTCTGTCAAACTGTTTCTTTCACTGCTCGCTAAATCTAGGTCTGACTAAAGGTGTTCCAGTTTGTTTGCATCATTGTGCCACTGGTATTGTGATGTGTAGTAAGAGCACGCAGTGTATCAACTGGGAGCAAAAATTTCACCCCAGTATATTATTAAGGCATGTTGTGTTTTGGTACAATAAGAGCAAAATCAATCTCTGGGAACAAAAATGGATGGGAAAATACCATGAGGAAAAATTGCCTGTTTGGATAGGTTTCCACCAGCCCTCCCTTTTACTGTGGAAGCTTGTTTTAGATATCGCACTGTTAAAGCTAGAACTTCAAAGGAAAAAAAAAAAAGGCAATATGTTTTATCTAAATTCAGATTCTGAGACCATTCGTCTGCCTTATGAGGAAGGAGAGCTGCTTGAATATTTGGATGCAGAGGAACTGCCACCTATTTTGGTTGATCTTTTAGAAAAATCTCAGGTTTGTAAGTTTTGTTTTCAAAAAGAGTGTATGCTTTGTACCCAGATAGACCTGGGCTTTATGAACACTTCACATAAGTGATTGCAACCAAGTGTAAAACACTTACGCATTTGGAACTGTAGTATTTAATGTCCCAAATGAATATTTTCTTGATACGTATATACAAGAAAAAAATATACTACTGGGGAGAAAGGGAAAGAAGACAGATTGCTACGGTTGAGGCTGCCAAATAACTTCAACTCTGGCCTAGCAAAATGTCTTTTTTTTTTTTTTTTTTTTTTTTGGTCATTATGAAATATTTGGCATGGAAATTTCCTAAAGCTGTATTGCTGGCATATGAAAGCACTACATTTGAAGCTTGTATTTTATGTATGTCTAGGTATGTAGTATGCACCACTGGGCTGACAGTAGTAGTGATTAGTTTTATTCATAGTATCACTGAATTTTATATGACATATAACAAACGTCTTTTTGGAGACAGGAGCCTTTATTTACAAGTTGTTTTTTTGTTTCAACTAGGTTAATATTTTTCATTGTGGGTGTGTCATAGCAGAAATACGTGACTATAGGCAGTCTGGTAACATGAAATCTCCAACGTACCAAAGCAAGCACATACTTTTGCGTCCTACAATGCAGGTAAGAAGGTTTTAAGTCATTCCTCAGTGTTATTGTTGTTCCTAGACTAGATATGAATTATTACTGAACATATATTAAGAAATTTTGTTTACTTGAAAGCTAATTATCATTGTCTTCTTCCTCAGACCTTAATATGTGATGTGCATTCTATAACAAGTGACAACCACAAATGGACACAGGTGGGTTAGCAGTTAAAGATTTACAGTGATTTACAGTAAATGCACAAGAAAATAAAATTAATTTAAAATATTTGTTTAATAAAATCTGATAAACAAAACTGCTTCTATTTTGTATTAATTCAAACTGTTGGTGATGTACATAGTAGCTCATGGTGCGCACTCCAGAGAGCTGCCCAATTTACTTGTTAGTAGCATCTTCTCACAAGTTGCCATAGAAAGCAGTAGGATTTACTAAAAGTTTTGTAGAATCAGACCTTAATTTTTGATAATGCAAAATGACAATATTGGAATTATTCTAACTAGTTTACCTTCATGCATCTTCAAAATACAGCTGCAGAACAGCAGTTGGAATCTAATGACACAGCTGCTCCTCTAGCATCATTTTGCTATTGATACTGTTACAGTAAAGAGAATCTTAAGTAAGAGTGGCTGGATAGTTCTAGCAAAGTGCTGAATAGCATGATGTGCTCAATATGTATGTTTGTATTTCAGAGCAGTCATGCTCAAATCCAATTCAAATTGTCATCTCAAGTCCCAGGAACATCATTTTTATGGTGCTGATTGTGAGTCCATCAATATAACTCACTGAGAGAAAATAGATTTCATTGCTACCAGGACTGTTTAAAACAAAGAAAACACAAACAAACAAAACAGAACGCCCCCCCCCCCCCCACCCCCCCCCCTAACCAAAGCTCCCCTTCCTCACTCTCCCCCACACACCCATCTGACCCCACAACTCATTAACATTATAATAACTTT